>BGPR01038184.1:0-14824 GCA_013235015.1 Araneus ventricosus | reverse complement strand
ATTTCAAATTTTATTTTTAATCTTTAACTATGTGTTTTAATGACATTTATGAGCAGGGGGAGGTTTTCTTCTAATGGTGAAGAATTTCTGCTGCTACCATATTCTCAGAACCTACCCTGAATGGGTTTTTTCGAATATAAGTGGGGAAAAAATCACATGAAAGTTGTTTTAGTCCCGATTAAAAAAATACCCTCAAATTCTGGTAATTTCAAAATTTAATCTGCTGATTTTAAATGTTTTTATTTTAACCAAAATGTGATGTCACACTTCTTGTTCCCCCCCCCCCCTTGTCACAAACTGTCACAATTTCACGAACCCCCTCCAAACGTGACATCATTTGTGGATGGCCCCCAGGTCCTAAATACATTGAATAAGTAGGCATTCCACCGAGGCAAGAGAAAATATTGTTATAGGTAGGTTTATTGTTAGACAATATCATTATACACAGTTTCATTGTATTTATATGATAGGTGAACCAGCTGGTCATTGGAGGTGGCTAGCATGAAATGAGAATTAGTTCAATTTCTGTATATTATATTTGTAAACTAAATTATTTTTATTTTTAGATTCCTCGGCATTTATGTCTAAAGATGAAACAAGGATTTTCTAATTCTCAGATAATAGAAGAATCATCTGAAAGTGAAGAAGATGAAGAACAGCTTCCTTATACAAAAGTAATTATTAATTATCTAGCATTAATACAAAATACAAGATCAATTGCTATGTATTTTAGTTGTAAACTAAACTTATTTGTTTTTAGGTTGTTATTCGGCATTTACCTCCAGGGATGAAAAAAGATAAATTTTTCCAATTAGTATCTCCTTTGCCAGCTCATGACTACAAATATTTTAATGAAGCTGACAAAGTGTAAGTAAATTTCATGCATATTGACTGTATTAATAAAATTGAAAAAATCCCTTCTTTATATGTCTAAAATTTATTAAGGAAACATTTGAAAATTATAGTTATGTCTCTATATGTATGAAATATTTTCGTTGTTGTAGTCATTAAATAAAAAACAGGCCGAGTTATTAACTAATTTTCATTTATTATGGGAGAGTGACGGAATGTACGTACAGCTTAGTTGAAGTTTTTAAGCCAAAAAAGAACAGAAAATCCCTGCTTTTTCTCGGGTAGGGATTTAAGAGATAGACACGTGATCAAAGTGAAGGGAATAATAGCTATTTTTAGTATATTACGTAAGTGTTTTAGGGAAAATGCATGGCAGCAATAAGTCGCTGATTTCGCGATTTGTGTGCTCATGGAAACGATTAAAATATTCTTTTAGTAATAAATATGACAAGACGAGAGATTTAATATACCTCCAGCGTGGGAAATAGAATGAAACTGGAGTTTAAGAAAAGTGATTTTGGTATACATTAAGACTTTAAAATGCATAATATTAGAATTTGAAATAAAATTGAGATTATTACATGTATGTATGTAATTTCTTCCAGTTCATGGGCTACTCATATTGGTGCTCATGGCTTTATGGATGTCCTGCTCCATATATTTGATTGAATCTGCATTATCTGAAGGTATTGCTCTTAGATTCATAAGAAAAATCTGCACATTAGTACATTAGTATTTTAATATTAATTAAAATACTAATGTTTTTGTAAAATATATGGAATCGAAGAAAAATTAATATAAGGCATATTTAAGTCTTAAAAGCTTCCTATAAGAAGGAGTAGGAGCATAAACATCTATTGATTCTTGTAGGCAAGTTTGGTGCATAAAAAGAATGAAGTTTAGTTTCTAAAGAAAGAAAATAATTCTTAGAGGAATATTTTATTTATTCCGAGATCAAACGTATTAGGTATGCAAAGAAATGGTTTAGAAAACTGTATTACTTGAAAGAAAAGAATATTATACATATTCAAGATACATAATTCTTTTTAATTTATGTACATTATTTCAGTAAAAAGTCATAATTGGGAATAGAAAAATTTAAGAATTGAAGCTAAAAAAAGAATAGTGTGAAAAATTGCTACATTGTTCTTTTAACCTTGAACAAATGTGAAGATATGCGAATGCATTTGTTGTACATATTTCTTAATGCATTAATTAAATTATTGTAGACATGTAAGTATTTGGCATTTATTATCTAAATATTGAGTTAGGCAGGATGGGTTTTCCCTTATGGTTTTTATCGAGAAACATAAATAAATTGTTTGTCGCAAATAATTGTTTTAAAAAACAAAATAAATGGGTTGAATTAATAGATTTCAGTCAGTTATATTCTTGGCTGTTTTTTAATTTTCCCAGTGGTATTCTTAAAAAAGTTAAATTATCACAGTACCATGTCCTTTTCAATTTTTTTTTTTTTTTCTGTTGGCATGAAAATAAGTAATGAAGTCTTGCAGGAAATATGCATATTGAATTAAAAGTCATGTTTATTATAAAGAATTGCATTTCTTGTGGGGAAAAAAAAAACTGGCAGAAAATATGATGTTGCTAAAACTGAGGGAGTAAAAGTTTGTTCCTTTTTTTTTGTCTCTCAGAAATTATTTCTAAAAATTTAAATGTTTTCTTAACCCAATATTAATCATAACTGAGAGTGGCTTGGCTTTTTCCAACTGCAGATATTTGAAGAGAGAGCTCCAAGAACTGCATTATTTATGTTCTAATAAATAAATGTTACATTTTAAAACTTTTAGATTTTAATGAGCTGAAAGGTTTTTTTCAATAACTTGATAATATTAATGTTTATTATTGTTTTTTTTTTTTCATTTGGAGACTAATCATAATTGATTTTTCAACTTTTGTTACATATAATTACATCCCATTCTTGTTTGAAATTTTCTTTACCTTTGGCTATTACTAGTTTTTTTACTCATGGTGATTTAGTTCTAATTTGGTTTTTCACATTAGATCGAAAGAAAATGTCTATTCTACAGCATATATCAACTTTGTAAATAGTGACGATGCATTGTTGTTCCAAAAACAATTTGATGGGCACATGTTCCCAAGTAGCAAAGGTAAATAGATTTCTTTAGTTGAAATGTTGATTTTGTTTTTATTATAATTATTGTTAATTTATGATGTCTTCTATTTACAGGGGAAATGTACAAAGCAATTGTTGAATTTGCTCCTTCCCAGCAAGTTCCAAAACGACTTCCCTCAAGAGATTCTTTTTGTGGGACGATTGATGATGGTAAGTGTTTGTTACAACTTTTAAAATTTTTATCTGCCTCAGGGGTAGCAATTGTATAGGCACTGAATTGTAGCAACCCAACTTAAGATTTTAAGTTATTTTGAAATCCATCCTCAAAAGTCTGATTCATTTATTACAAATTATTCTTCAAACACTCCTTCCTTAGAAAAGCAAAATTTCTAGATTTCCATTTTTAGAGAGGGAATTATTTTAAGAGATCCTATTTGTTATCACAGTGTTGTTTAAAACTATGCACTTGTACTAACACATGTGAGGTTTTGTCAATGGGTAGTTTTCATAGGAAATATATAGTTCCAGGTGCTAGTTGGAGAGAATTTGTTCTGCTTGCACCCTCTTTTCAAGTAAAAAATTTGTGAACCCCAAATTAATATGGTAACTGCCAAACATGAGAACTTGTGACTGGCAAATTTTTACAAGAAAGCTTGGTAGTCAACCTATTAAATAGGAAAATAAAGTATTAATTTATGATAAATAAAAAAATCTCTAAATTTTTTATGAATTATAATAAAATACAAATGAAACCTTAACTCCAAATAATTTTTTCAATAGTTTTTACCTGCAGATGTGAAAAATCTGATGGGATTGCTGTGAAAGTTTATGCAACCCCAGCATTATTGTATCCGATTCTATTTGAGATCAAGAGCCATGGTTTAATTCATTAATGCCCAGCATCCTATTTATAGAGCAGTTATATTTCACTTCATAGCTAAATTGAATGTATTCCATTGTTTCTTTTTTTGCTTTGTTTAACAATTCAATATGTATTCCCAAATTCCTAAATAATTTTCAATGACATTTACCAACAGTTAGCCAGATTTTGAAGTCAAAGTGTCATCTTGGAATTTTTTGTTTCTTCCTTTGATTTATTTTTGAGGTAATGCAAAGATTTCAAAAGTAGTATTTATTTTTTGATATCTTCCTATATTTAAAAAATCTTTTAATGTTTATCTAAAAAAGATTTTTAAAAATTACTTTCTAATAATTTTTTAATAATAATTTTTCAAAAAATTTTTTATAAACTTTTTTTCCCAGAATTTAATTTTACTTCGCAGTTATCTTAATTTTGGTGTTTCCAACATTTATTGAAATTAATGCATTAAATTCACTTGGACATCAATGGGTTCAGCCGTGAATTAGAATAAGCTTGAAGGAACAAAACTTCTTAAAAAAAATATCAGTTGTGTTCATGTTTAAAAACATCACAGCAACTTGGGATTTGATAGAATAATTATTCATTTTGGTAATTCCTGTGGAACCATATATAAATTTTGCATATAACAGAATGAGTTTTCTCATTGCTTATGATTGTGCATGCAAGTTTGCTAACACAGTCAATCACATATATTAGTGTCACTCACTCCGCATGGTTATAAGAAGCTACTTTCTCAGCTGGAAATAAGCTTCAAAAAGCAATAATTGAAATAGTAAATTCTGTAAACTGTGTATTAAATGATTTTTGTGCCTTTTTTTAAATTTTGCTCTTTTGTAGTTTTTAATTTAACATAATTTAACACATCAACTGTTATTTTTGGCAGATGTGAAGATCCAGCTGTCATATTTTTTTTTTTGATTAAATGTGCTGCAAAAGTATTACATCTACATTTTGTCTTTTAAATATAAATTCTAAAATAATTTGGGTATTTATTATTATTGTAGGAGACTTTCAATGAAATATATATATCAGGGTATTGCTTGGCATTTAATCTTAATTATTGTGTGGCATTTTGCATGTTTATTATATTGCATTTTTTTATTTTTCTTTATTAAATTATAATTTTATTTTAGATCCTGATTATCTGGAGTTTTTGAAAAGTCTGAAGACGCAACCAACAGATGTGCCCAAAGAAATTGAAGGTATATTTCTTCATATGATCTCCAGCTAAATATGTTTATTATCTTGATATATATAAATCATATTATTGTAGTTTATAACTGTGTATGTGTAAAGATGTCTCTGGAGTGACAAATGTTCCACCATTATTTTGAGTAATTTCTTTGCTATACATTCAAACTTTCATAAGCTGCGCTCTGATAATTTCAAAGGCTGCGTATACAGGGCGTTCAGAAAGGTCTTGCACATTTTAAGGGTAAGTTAAGCATAAAAAACAAATAATTTTTGCAATAGAACATGGGGTCAGAAACTTAAAATAGGACTGCTGCAGTGGCTCTTTGTTGGTGAATTAAGTAAAAGAAAAGAATACAGCAGAGATACTCGGATTGAATGGAATGCAAATATACAATAGCACAACAACACAGTTGTATGGATAACATAAGTCATATGCAGCATGGCAGGTGTGGTAATGGCTAGTAGGGCGTTGTATCAACAGGGATGAGATTTTTCCGCCTTTTGTGTGTTTTTTAATAAAATTTTCCGCCCTTTTGCCCCCGTTTCGAGGATCCGCCTTTTTGCCCCTGTTTCGAGGATCCGCCGTTTTGCCCCTGTTTCAAGGATCCGCGTTTTTTCCAATCTGAACCAGTTTTTACCGTGAAAAGTGTTTTTCCTCATGTCTGAGCCAAAAGATAGTTACAGGACTGAAGTGGTTTTAAAAAGGAAGGAGAAGTGCATTGCACAACCAAGCACTTCAAATGAAAAGTTGCTGTCAAAAGAGGTAGCAAACAAGCTATCAGCAAAAGCTACAAAATTACAAAGAAATGTCCATTTGAAAAAAATGCACAAGATTTCTTTAAAGAGTAGAATTCCTTCTTCAAATAGGCATCCAATTAATTAGAATGTCACTGAAAATTCAGTGAAGAAACAAGAAAACAAGCAAGCCTTCTGCAAAACGACGGAAATGTCCTTTGACAAAGAAATGTTTGCCAGAAAATGTTTGTAAATTCTTTTCTCAGATATGCATTAAAATACTAGTTTTATGCACCTGTTAAATTAGTCAATTTTATTTGTACTTTGTATGGATGGCATTTTCTCCGGATCTTTATTTTATAACTGAAATTTGGAGAATACTATGTTTTGAGAACAATATGTGACACATATTCATTTCTTCATAATAATTACATTTATAATATTTGGGAAGTGTGAGAAATTTCATTGTATCTTCAAAATTGGTAAATAATCCCTTCCGCATGCTTTTGTCGCATTTTTGGATATTGTTCCTTCCGCATGCTTTTTTGACGAATTTTTGGATTTCCTCCTTTTTGCTCTCTGACCAATCTCATCCCTGGTATCAAGAACAAACATTTGGAGCGCTTGAAGTGGTCAAAGGACATGCCATCTGATGTGATGCACATGTTGTTATTCTTACGTCTGGATTGTTGTGTTATTGTAAATTTGTATTCCATTAAATCTGTACTGTAAATTTTATTTAGTGTATCCTTTTCTTTTATTTAATTCACTGACAAAGAACCCTCTGTAGCGGACCCCTTTTGCATTTCTGACCCCATGTTCTATTGCAAAAATGACTTGTTTCTACATCCCTGACCTTCCAACTTTAAAAATTAGCTTAAATTTTATTAAAATATACTCATTCTTAAAAAAAATTAAAAAAGGTTTTTGTTATAAAAATTATAAAACTACCTGAGAAAATTAGCTTAGTATACATCACATCCAGAATCATTATAAAATGCAGGCATTAATATTTTGTGAAAGCATTACCTGAGAAGCAAAGGTGCAGGTTTTGAAGATGACACAGGGTAAAGAATTCTCCAAGTGTGAAGGTAGAAAAATTTTATTTTATAAAGGTGCCAGTAAATCTGAAAGAGAAATAGGTAGGCTAATGAAGCATTTTAAAGCTGCCATTCACAAAATTAAAGTGTTCTTATAATTTCTTAACAGATTGTATATATAGCCGGCTATTAGCACATCCAAAGCTGTGCAACCAATTTAATTGTTGAAAACTCCAAATTTCTGGATTGTCTTTTTTCAATAGTTTTTGAATGTAACAGAGTTAATATACATATTCTAATTTTCCATATGCTCTTAGTATATATTTAGTATTTTTATTTATTGGGATTATATGATTTAGTATTTTTATTTCTTAGAATATGTTTTATAATTAGTATAATTAAAAAAGACATTTAAACTTTTGCATTTGTTATAGATATGTCTGATAATTTTCATTTTGAATATTAGGATATATATATATATATATAATATAGTAAAACGTGTAATTTCACTGAATTTGTTCCTAGACCTTTTCCATCTTTCATTACCGTTGTGATATAGAGTATTTGCCACTCATTTTGCAACATTTTTACTTTTTCTATTTAAATTCTGATTTTTTAATTTTTTTATGTTGACTTAGCACAGTAGAAAATGCACAGTTGACATAGGAATTGACCCTAGACTGGCATGTGCAAATTTCTTGTTGGTACTGTTCAACATTTCAGCAGAGTTCTTGTGATAGACAGACACATGTATTTTCTTCTTTATATTATAGATCAATCTATCACAGTCGGTTAATTCATGTGAAAACATAAATATAGTTAAAAGTGCACAAAAAAATGTGAACTGAAATTTGTTATGTGTAGTGCATGTACATTTCAGACATTTAATTAAAAATTTGACTAGATTGTATGTCATAGAGTAAAGCTCATTATATTAGAGTTGTATTTTTATCGTTGCAGTATATCAGATGGTTGGTATATAATGGTACAATTAAGTAAACTATTTAAATGGTAACAAGTCTGTGATGGAGACCCTTGTTTTTTGTGTCTTGACATAACTAATCCTTTGACCGTATACATATTGGTGTAAAAAGACAAGCAAAAGATGTATCCACATTTCCCCCGGAACACCAAGTGCTTTTTTATTGACCTATCCAGTCAACAATAGAAGACTTCCATCTTCAGTCCTCCCTCAGTAGACACTATTAAAAAATAGCAAGCATGCAAGGCATTATATTTTATAAATTCAAAGCTCTATCACTCCTAGAATTTCATGTTTTTTCTCGGTTCCAGTGTTAATTTTTAGTTTTGTTATTCAATCATTCTTTTCAGACAGCTGTTTGCATGCTTATTATAGAATGCCATTGCCTGTGAAATTTAGTTGGCTTTTTTTTTATTTTGTCCTATCTTAAAATTTTATTGCATGATTTTTACTTCAAGCTTCAATAATAATTCCTATAATTGTTTATTTCTAAAATGTTTCATATCTTTATTTATACTAGTTTAATAAATGAATTTCATTTGTTAAAATAATGCAGGAAAAAATATGAAGATTTCTGTGTCATTTGCAGGGGTGATTGTGTTCCGATATTATAACAGAAATCCGGTATTTTCTTCATCCTTAATACCGAAATCCTGGGGTTTTCTGATTCTCCGTAGTTTCTAGGCAATTACGGCTTCTACTACGGACTACACAAATTATAATCCATACTATGGAAAACTCAGATTTTGTGGTGTGTCCCCAGTCCTAAAATTTCAGATTTAAATTGAGACAAAATTAAATAAGAATGGAAATTTTTAAGGATATTAATATAAATCTGATAACACATTTATTCATTACATTTTTTAGGCAATTAAGCTATATAATAAAAAGGGATCATTTCCTTTGTAACTATTATGTTTAAAATAATGTTCACAAAAAAAGCCCCCAAAAATATACGAGTTTCATGAGAGAAAATAAGTTTTATTCATGTTTAAAATGCGAAGATTTAAGTTTATACAGAATTTACATGAGCATTAAAAAATGCTTGCAGCTTTTACCCTTAGAGGGGAAAGGAGATTTATAATTTGATTCTAGGATGAAATGTTTTATTTAAAATATAATTAAAGTCCTAATTTTCACTTTCTTAAAAAAATCATTTCATTAGTAATTATTTTTGTAGTAATATGAAACATTTTTTATAAGAAATATGAAAAACCAGGAATAAAAATTTAGGTTTAGTGGAAATTTTTTTCATATATTCTTGTTGTTTACATTGGATTATACTGAGTCAATCCAAATGAATTTTTTAGAAAATGCCATTCCATAACTAAGAATAACTTCCTCACATAAGAAAGGTCCCATAAGAATTTATATATATATTCATCAATGCTATTCATACAAAATGTTATTATATTTAATATTGTTTTGTTATCAATTTTGATGGTTTCTTTTCATGTGTGATATAGAATGTTATTGAAAACTCGTGAACTAAGACAAAATAAATTAAATCAATTTCTTATGTGAAAAAAGCATATTAAAAATTGCATGCAAAAGTTGAATCTGCACTGTAATGAATACATATCTGTTCCCTACACATAATTTTCCTGCTAAAATTTTCAAGTATTTTTTTCATGAAGCCTGCATTTGTTTTAGTTGGTAGCAATGTACTGTGCATAATTACAATTTTTTAAAACTAAAGCTTACCTTATAAATTTGAATTTTTCATTATAATTTGCTTTGTGGCGCTTTGATTACATTAAGGAATGTGTCTAATACATTTTATTCTCTGTTTGTGTTGCAGTTAAGAAAGCTGCTTCAAAACCCGCAGATCCACTTGTTGATTTTGTAAACACACAGAGAGCTGAACGTATTGCCAATGGAACTTTTTATCAACCAAGGAAACATAATCTAAGAAGGAAATCAAAGGCCAAGCAGCAGAAAAATTGCCGATCAACCGAGAACGTATGTCCTGATTTCCAGTTGCAACATTTCTCTGAAAATACTCGAGCAACTGGGTATAATAATGTGGATATGAATCCATCTTTCTATTATCCAAGCTTTGGCTTTTGATCCAATTATGAGCTTATTTTTGTAATCGGTGCATTTTTAAAATGTTTTTAATGAATAAATGTTTTTTTTTACTCCATTTTTCTCTCTGATTGAATGTGTTCATATATTTTTGGACATACAATAGACATATTTACTGGATATTTGCCCATCATGTGAAATTCCCTTTCATCTTGAGTCAGAAAGGGTTCTAACAGTGTTTAGGTTTGAAATTTCTGGCTTTCTGGACAGAATATCTATGTTCGAAAATTCTTAAATTAGAAACAAACACAAGTTTTCGTTTTTCTAATTTGTAAAACGCATTTAATATTTAGTAAAAATAAGATTACTTAATGATTTTATTTTCATTAAAATAGTTCCTTAAAATATGAGGGTTTTTTTTGTATGTGTGGAGTTATTGTCCAGATATATCTGAAATTCTGGATTTTTAATATTCTAAAATCTGGATTTGTTAAATGCAAGTATATTATCTTTCTCAAATTCAATTTAGAGAAAAGTAATATGCACGAATGAACATTGAGAGCAGGCTGCGTAATACTTTTTCTATCGGAAATCTTTCTTGAAGATCCTAATAGGAAAGATTTTAGGGATATTTTTTTGAATAACTGTAGGACATCTCATCAAAATTCTGTATATTCTGTGAACATTTTCTACAGTTACCTGTCTAAAATGCTTACTAATAAGCAAATTTCAAGTTCTAAGCTAAAACTTGAAGGGATAAGTAAAAAAAGAGATACTGTCCTCATCAAATTGTCTGAACTTTCAATGGACTTTATGCACCGTTTGGGTTCGAGAGTATAGAAAAACAGCTGTGGAGGAATAAACAAAACGATCGGCCTATAAGTGACTCAGAAATAGAGGCAGCTCCGAGTCAGCTGTTTAAGACTGACCAATGGCTGCCGCCGGCAGGTCACGTGTCGGAGGATGCGACGTCATATGCATAAGCTCCATTGTTAATAAAAAATGTATATAGTTTTACTGATGAAACCGATGCATCATGTGTTGTATACATCTGGAAATATGTATTGCTTTAATACAGGGTGGTCATAAATTATTGGACACATTTCAAAAATAATAATAATAAAAAACTATAAATGTAGAAACTTTATTTTTTTAAATGAGAGAGTTGTTTAAACAGATTTTTTCAGATAATTCACCAGCCGTTACAGTGCTCTAAACCTGCTGCACAGGGAGATTCCCAACACAAGTGCCAAAATGGCTACTGCACAGCAGAAGGCATGTCTGATTCCACGAAAGCAAATAAATTGTAACAGTTCAAAGACGTTTTCACTTAGATTATCGAAATTGTTAGTCTCCAAGTAAGAAATCCATAAGAACTAAGCATTAGTATGAGCAATTGAGGAGCGAGTCTCCCTCACTCTTTCAACAACTTTGTTTGAAACTAATGGTTATCCAACACCTTTCCTGTTCCTTTAAATTGTTCATATCAACTCTTGATAGAGTTCTTACTTGGAGACTGAAAATTTAGATACTCTAATCAAAAACGTCTTTGAACTGTTACAATTGGCTTGCTTTCATAGAACCACAAATGTACTGTCCGCTGCCATTTTGACACTTACATTGGGAATCTCCCGCTGAAGCGGATTTAGAGTGCCATAACAAATTGTTACGTATCTGGAAAAAAAAAAAAAAAAAAACTGTTTCAACCACTCTTTCATTAAAGGGGGAAAAAAGTTGCTATGTTGTAGAGTTTTTTAAAATTAATTTTTGAAAAATAAATGGGTCTAATAATTTATGACTACCCTGCATTCTAAATCAACAGACACCACTATACTTTTCCAGGTTTTTGAAATGAGATTGTAATCACCTCTATATAGTTATGCAAACATTATATAACAGCCTTTTATGTTTGATATTGTTTGTCATTACTTCATAGTCAGAGGCGCCCTGTGCAACTGCCAGTGGCGCCAAAGAAAGAAATATATTAATAGACAAGAGAAAAAAAACTTCATATATTTTTAAAATTTGTTGAATATTTGATTTTAGTTTCAATAAGACAACTATATGATCTCGAATAAAGCTGAAGTTTTAAAATTCTCACAGTATCATATTTTCAGGTAGAACAAGCATATTAGGTAAAAGAGCATATTAGGTATTAGACTACAGACACATTATGCAATTAAAAAAAATACGTTGGGCGGATGGTGCCGTAATGTTGCTTTGCGCGGTTGGCCAAGTTACTTTGGGCATTAAGGAAAAAGTAATTGATCATTTCTCTCGAAATAACACCATAAAAGTAGATTTCATTTCAGGTTTTTTGTCATTAATACCAATAAATAATAACTATCTCTATAAATTAATTTGTTTCAACTTGGAAATTTCAACGACTTTTTTTAATGTTCTGTCGCCATTGGTGAAATTCTTATAAATGAGTGTAAGGGATGCAGCAAAAATAATTGTGAAAATTTTAAAAATTCTTAATGTAAATTAAAAATTGGTAATCTCTCGGTTAAAATTCCTTTTTTAAAAATAATCTCTAAGTAAAAAATCTAATATTAATTGTTTATTAACTTCAAAATTAATTAAAAGGGGCCTAATTTAAGATATGCAGAAATCATAACTAAGCAAGTGTAGAACATTAAGTTAATTTACCATGAGCCGAATCATTAGAAGACAGGTTTTCACTAATTTTCTCTATTAGTATAGAATTAATATCTAATTACATGCAAAAGGAGGTAATCCTACTGGAAGTTTACTAATATTTGTAACCCAGGTTTGGAAACACTCGTAATATATACATTTTCATATCGCCTAAATTTCAGATTTTTTTCTTCTTAGAGCCATGACCATCTTTTAATTGATAATTTTGATATAAGGCCACTTTAAGGTACAAAGTAATTCATATAACACACATGAAACTCAGCATAAAATAAATTACAGTAATTTATGCAAGATCATTTGTTGGATTTTCGATTAATAGATGACATCACAAATCATTTAATTTTAATTATTTAATAAAACTAGAGAACTACTTTTGTGATAAAACTAGAGAAACATTTCATTGCAATTTTGTGTAAATAATTAAGCAGTGGCGTGTAGTAGTTATAAAACCTGCTGAAGCAGTCGAATTTGTGGTATTTAGTGTAAGCACATTATCCATACAAGTTTTACAAATTTATAATAATATTAGGTATTTGTGGTCGTAAATGTATAATCATTATAAAAAATGTCACTTCGTAAATTTTCTCCAACTCAGCATTTAATTTTAATCTCAACATATCGGCTTCGAAAAGCCACTTGATAGATGTAAGATAGAATAATCTTACATAATGGGCACGAATTCAACGGGACCAATGGCGAGGTGACAAGCTGGCGAGATGAAGCACGAGTCACTTGCTTACTTAAGCATGCATTTTTTTTGCATCCATGATCGGATGGAAAGCCAGATATACTGGAGGGAAAAGCGATTCGATGTGACACCTCTTCCGCCGCATTCCTTTTACCCTATCCTCTAACTGTCCATTCACACAATAAGCGAGGAAGATGGCGAAGGGGTTCGTCCATAATGACAAAGAAAAGAAAACGGAATACTATTCATTCTTAGTTTCGGAAGCCCTCCGCGTTTCTGCGCATGCGTCAAGCGGAGTTGATTTCACCAAAATAGCGGTGAAGTGAAAAACGGAGGGGGATGCTTACATTTTGCATATAGAAACATTTTATTTTCATTTATTGATTTGCTGCAAATTTAGAACATTTCAAAAATATTATTAATTATTTTTAAAACTATTTAGTTCGATCCAACTCGAAAATGGATATTCATATTGGAAAAGACCAACTAAGAGAAATGCGCCTAAACAGACAAAGATCAAAACCTAACAAAGAACTCCGGAAAAGCGCTCATCTTACTTATAGTCCATTGCAATTAGACCGAAAAATGGCAAATAGGAGAAAAAAAAATTATAAAGTTTTGAAACTTTGCTCAAATACTCCTTTGACCTCAAGGATATGAGAAACGAAATATCTCCACCTCTCAGGGAAGAAAAACTGAAGTGAAGTGGGGTGTTTGGTCAGTTTTTCCTAGATTTCTCCAAACCTACACATTCAATGTTAAAAATGGTATAGATGAACGTTGTAGAATGGGGAACTTCAGCATTTTTTTAAAAATTTTTTTAATCGATTTAAAATGCTTCGAAACGAACAATAATAACATTAAAAAAAATTCTAGACAGTTTTTTTTTTTTTAAATTTGCAATCAAAGTTCGCCTCTCAGAAAACGCGGGAAAAACGATCCATTTTGGCGGGAAACGGGTCTGACGTCAAAATTGCCAGACGGGGGAGAAACACTCTTCCTTCCCGTTCGCGCTGTATAGATTATCTTTTTTTCTATACTTTCCGACTAACGCATCAGATAAAATAATGTCGGAAAGATACAAGTATTGTATTGTTCCTAAATGTCGTAATACAACTCTAACGGCACCCGAAATTGAACGCTGTATAGTAGAAAAGCTAAACATTTCACTTTTAAAATGTTAGCTGGTACAAACGCCTTGATTCAAAGCAGAATACAGAACTAGCGAAAGAGAAGTATGCGAAGGAAGGCACCCTCGACGTCAGAATCTACTCGGCCAATGAGAGTGCGTTTCGGATTGCATCATGATTCCTGCTATTTCAGTGCATCTTTCGCTCTCAATATTTAAATCAATAAATTTTTCTGTAAAATTTCACTTGCATATTTGAAATTAGAATGATTTTTTCTACAAATACGGATGGCTTTCATGTGTTTTTAAAAAAATGCTGAAGTTCCCCATTCTGTGTCGAATGAATGTCAACGCAATATATTTTGTTGCAGTTTGTTTAAAAAATAAACAATGTTAATAATTGTTTTAAAACCTGGGCACGATCATTTTGTGCTTTGATGGTTTTTGCAAGTTCGAGGGGAAGTTAGGGAGTGTTCCCCCCCCTCAGAGATGGAAACTTTACGGTTCCCCTTTCCTTGATATCAAAAGAATATTTGA
>BGPR01038183.1:0-14825 GCA_013235015.1 Araneus ventricosus | reverse complement strand
TTTGTTGAAGTCCTGATTCCACGGGCAACGCCGTGCGCGTACTGCTAGTGAAATTATAAAAACTTTTGCTTCGTTTTCAAGTACGAGATAAATAGAATGAATCTTTTATTTATACATTTCTAATGTATCAAAAGTTTCACACAAACAACTGTTTAAATTCGCCACTCTGTTACACTAGAAAGCAGAAACAAATGAATGCGCTCGCGTCAGAAAAACCGCACGTGTCGCCGGTCGTGGTTTCCTTACGGCCGCTGAGGAAAATGGCCGTCGCAATTAAACGGCGAAGAACCGCTTCGTGTGGCCGTAGACTAACGGGTCTATTCTGGTACCCCCGGTTGGGTTGGGAGACTTACTTTTTCCGCACGTTAACAACGGGAAAAGTGATGTCTCCCAACCCAACCGGGGGTACCAGAATAGACCCCTTAGACTAAACGCCTGGAAAGAATTACCAGCAGTTCGTTGCATATGAAGTGAAGGCAGTGAATGTTGAAAATGACTCATCAAAAACAATTTGCGATTTCCGGTGTTCATTTCGTGATTCTAAGATCAATTTTTCGCTTGCGGTTTGCTGTAAGTCTAGTCTAATCTAATTCCTTAAGGTCATCCGTTTCAATCAAATAGGATAGTTCCGTTTTTAATAACGAAAGATCGCTTAGATTTGTTACGGTATTATCACAACACTTCTCTGTATTCGTAAAAAATTCGAAATGCAGTGGATTACAGATAGAAATTAAATCTTTTAGCGAAAATTCTTTAAGAACTTTTTCTTTAGTTTTTTCCAACTGGAAGTCGGATGGAAACCCTGAAAAATTCCGTAATCTAGAACGGTTTTGCCTATCGCCAACCGAGCCAAAGATTCGACGATGCAAAAGTTGGACCTGATTCTTACTACTAGTTTTCAGAGATTTAGCAATTTTCGGGCAGTCATTGAGAGTAGACATTATTCTATTCTTCAAGGAACTAACACACAAATATTTAAAAAAGGAATATCCATAAATATAATACTGAGGCACTCAAAATTGAAATATAAAATCAAGCTTCAAAATATGCATTCAAAAGTAGAAGATAAAATTTAACATAAAAATTTAAAAAGATTCTTCAAACAACAATTCGTTAATAAAATATTAATTCTCAAATAATGTATCAAAGTAAATGATCTTCTAACTAGTTTCTATGTCCATGTAAACAAATTCATTAATTCAAACAAGCATCAAAGGATCAATTCTTTAAAATGTGTATAAAACTGATCTTCTCAAAATAAAATTTATTTTTATTTTTGAAAAAAACAGAAGTTGCAAGTTCAGATAAGCATCTAATTAGGTATTAAATCTTCAAAATATGCATTAAATCATTCCCTAAAATAAATCTTTGTTCAAGAAAATAGAAGATGTAAATTCAACACCAAGGAATAATTTCAAAATATTCAAAGTTCTAATTTCAAAAGCATCAAATTATAATCTCAGAAGCATCAAAGTATTCTTCGAAATAACAAATATTCTTGCAAGAGAACAGGATAATTAAGTTCAGCATCAAATTAGCATCGAATAAGCAAAGTTGTCTTCAAATAACCCTAGCTTCATCGAAATCAAACATCAATATAAAGGAATTCCACATCAAATAGAAATTCTTAAATCAAATAACTTCGAAAACAATTCTTCAACTTTCTTACAGTTAAATCTTCATCAATTTTAAAATTGCATCAATAATCCACATCTTCCCGAACAAGCATCAATGTTTTCCTCAAATAACAGGAAAATCATCAAAATGTACTCAAAATTTGTCGTTCGAAGCCATGACCTTCGGTTCTGGTAATCGTCATCGCTTCCTTAATGGTAATCCAGTTTTCCTCTTGAACAAATTTCTTGCACATCAATCACAAATTTGCACTGGCATAAACCAAAAAATAATATTGAAGCCAGGTCTAGGGGTTTTATAAGGTAGCCAAATTCAACTGGCCAAGAGCCGCCATATAGGACGGAAGCTTATCTCCCATGTGGGTTTAAGTCAGACAAAAACAAACAGATTTGCTATTTTAAACATTTGTTTACGAGGAAACAAACAATTAGACGGCACAACATAAAAAGAAAGAGATAAAATAAAAGAATTAAGAGTGCGAGTGCATCCCTTTACATCATTTAAAATAAAGGCGGTAGTTCCGAACAGCATGCTCCATCACTCGCAGAAGCACAACAATGTCTGTCGCCGGCAAGCGAGGAAATCAATTGTGTCACGTGACGTTAGCTCGTAGAGAGTTGCCAATCGGTGAATCCAAACTACATGGCATTTCTGACGGCGCTTTGGTGGCATACCATATATTTATATATTAATATCTACCATAATAATACTTGATATATATATGAAATAAACAAAATTATATATGAAGAAAACAAAATAAACAAAACATATTAAAACTGCAATTCAAAAACTAAAAATTCATTTACAAAACAAAATTTAAATTATGATCCACTAAACAAAAGTGCAAAATACGTGCAAAGAGCACATGTAAAACTGAAACAAATCTATGAATTATATTACTCTTACAACTATATTGAAAAAAGTCAGACCAAAAATTTGGAATTTTCAACAATAAAATTAGTTGCTCAGCTTTGGAAAAGAATAAGCCAGGTTAAATCGATTTTTTTACAAACCACCTCTGTTGCGAAATTTGTTGAAAAAACAGAAAGCGTAATTAACCCTAAAATGAAAGAATTTAGAATGAAAAATTCCATACGCAAACCCTAACAATATATCATCGTTATATGGAAAGTATCTACATTAAAGCTAAGATATACCATAAATATATGGCACCTTTATATATTGCACTGAAGACAATAAATATAGTAGTCAATAAAATAATATATATATATATATATATATATATATATTGAAAATGCCATGATATATGGATTTCCTATTTATTTCATGCTTGCTTATATTAAAAAATTATTCACACATTTAAAAGAATAGTACATTAGAATTGATTAATTTGAATATTCAAATCCTTTGATTTCAGTGAGTTTTAATACATCTTAACATTAGTAGATGGCGCCACTATTATTAGAAATAGTTTGAAGTTGATAATATGTAGTATTAAATTATTATTTAAATATTAATATCAAATTAAAATAGGTTAATATAATGTTCTTAAAAATATAAATCTAAAATTTAATTATTAATGATGATTTAATATAGTATATATAACTTATTTTAGTTATAATATTTTCACAATAAATGCGGAACTGTAATTCTTATTTTGCTTTTGGCAATTTTTGCTATGACTTTGAAGCAGTAAGCATTTATTTAAATTTCTCGCTCTTTTCTTAATATGTTTTGGAGATTTACTCCTATATTTGTTATTTTTTCAACAATTGGCCCTCACAGAAGGTTGGCGTCAATAAATTTCGAAATAATGGGACTTAATCGATTCCTCAGGTCGATTGGCATTTGATTGTTGGATATCTGGATTGGCTTTTTCATAGTAATTGTTTTTAATATTATTAGCTTTCTGTATTTCATTGTGTGAATAATATTTAGTTATATAGTTTATTATATTTAATTTTAAAAGATGATTTAATAGGTGTATAGGATGAAAATGTTATTTGAGTTTTAATGATTTAAAAAAATATATAACTATATATATATATATATACATATATGTATATGGCTTATTATTAATTTTCAAGAATATGAATATTTTATGCGGACTATGTATTGAGTCTTTTAGAGTGGCTTATATCTGATGGATATATTGTTTGCGGTAAAATGGATTTCGCACACTTTCATTCACTAATTCCTGGTTAATATATTTATCTCTTTGATGTAGAATTAATTGATTAAGTGCAATTTAAAATAATGTGCAATATTTTATGTTTGTTAAATAATTGTTAGATATCTTTCTGATAGTATGTAATTTAGTGTTAAGACACTTTTCCCTTTTTTTCTACATATTTAGGGTAATTTAACCTTTATGTTTTCAACAACTGGTCTCATTGATGGTTTTGCGCATATAAAATCAAGATTTTAAAATAACAAGCCCATCCAAAGTCGAACTGATCACTTGAAATGTTAAAAACTCCATATTTGGATTGTCTTTTTCAATTATTATTTAGTCTTAAAAGTAACAGAATTAATATGATTTGTCTAAAATCTTTCTATAGGTTCTTTTGGTTTATTTAATAATTTTGACTATTGGAATAATTTAAATTTAGTTACGTATATACATAATAAGAATAAGAGTATACATAATTACGTATATACATAACAGAATTTTCATAACAGAATTGTAAAAGCAACATAATCAACATAAATATTCATATATATATATATATATTGATATTTGTATTTTGTTCTCCGCACTGTTATTTGAGTTTTAATTGTTTGTAAAATATTTAACTATATATACATATATATACTGATGTAGGAAACAGTCAAAAACTATCTCAAAGATCCAATTTAATAATATACAAAATAGTGAAAAAAACGATCGCAATGATCAAAGATTTACAAAATGAACCAGAGACAAAAAAATTAATAATTGATCCTAAGCAAAAGTAATTCAAAATAGGAGGAGGAAAACAGTTACACTATGGTAAAAAAAAAATCTGAAAAGTAAAATCCTTCAACTAAACCCAGTGAATGCGTTAATGCAGCATTACAACCGAGCAGTGAGAAATATTAAGAAAAAAAATATACAAAAAATATTTTAGAAAAAAGTGGGAACAATTATATAATGAACAGAACGCTAATGTATAGGATGCGTTTTCAACAGGGAAATCGTATAGAACTATTTTTTCGGTTTTTCCTACACTAGCTGAATCCTAACTGATGAAAAAAGCTTGCTTCCCTGGAACACCGAAAGAAGGAATAAAATATTCACTTAAATGGATAGAAAAAAATGCAAAAACAGTGTCCGAAGAACTTAATATTGAAAGGAAATCACGCACTCAAAACAAAAAAGGAGGGAAAATTCTCAAAACTCACCCAGAAAAACACGTGGTATCATTGACGCAAACACGTTCAAAAGTGCTGACACTTGGCTTTCAAAGTATTGCGTATTCTATTTTCAATTTTTTTTATGCTTCTGAATAATTTAAAAACATTAATTTTTAATAAACGCCGAATTTCTTTGTAAAATTTGGGGAATGAAATATCGATCGTTATTTTATTGTAATATTTAGAATAACAAAATTGGGAGACTTCTAAAAGAATTGCTTCATTGTCACTCATTGTCAATCTCACTGAAATTAAACAATAAAATGCATTTTCTCGTCGTTTTTCATTATTACAAAAAGATTAATAAAAAATATTTTAAAAAGGCAAGCGTTACAGATTTAAAACGAATTTTCTAAGAAACAGATGAAATATTCGTAACATGCTGAGCAAAGTGGGTGTTGGCCACGCACCCTATGAGGGGCGGCGAGAGCGCTTAGTAAAATATAATTTTTACCTAAAAATGAAACATATTATTGTGTTACATATATCTAAAATTTAAAAATGAGTTTATAAATTCTGCTTTCTTTCAAAATCTTGCATATTATGTATTACTGTTTGATCAACGAAAATTATTTCCGATCATTATCAAATCTATGTACAAATTTGATATGACCGCAAAGTGTTATATTGTTACAAAATAATTTACCTATTTTAAGGTCTAAATATTTCATAGAATTGAAGTTTTGATATCCGATGAGGCTAGACGCTGCACAGTGTGATATTTTCATAATCTAGAGAGACAAAATTTATTCGCCCAAACTCAGTGTGTTTAATAAACGGTTAAGTGTCTTTTTATGAAATATAAAATTACGGTAAAGGTTTAAGACATATATTTTAACACGAATACATATAATTAGTTTTATTTTTTTTACATTTTTTGGTCATTCACTGTGTATATCTCAATGAGGAATTTGCACGTTTTCTAATTTTACCAGAAAGCAATAAAACATGAAAAACTATGAAGGATAGTACAAATATATCTTTTATTTTGAGCTTTTATTATTGATTTCTGATGTATTTAATATCAAACTATTTACCGTATCCCGAAATCGCTTCTTAATACATCGCTCGCCTTATGACGTCACAGTTCATGACGGCAATTGTAACTGTTATTGTTTACTTTCGATTTCGTGCGTCGCTTTACAACTTTTCCGTTTAAAATATTTCTTTTTATGATATTATTATGACTGACAGTACAAAGTCATATTATAAATATTATACAGTGCCACTCTGCACATAAACAACCTCTAATCTCCAGCGTGTTTTTCAGCGCTACCAAAAACCCGTGGATTCGGAAAGTCATGGCAAATGCGCTAAGTGCAGCGAGATGACAAACGTAACTGAGTTATCGAATACATCATCTCTTTGGTGTTGTGAAGATCATTTTCAGGAGCTACACACTAGATTTGGTTTAAATATTTCCATTTTAGAAACATTAAATATACATACTCAGAAAAAAAAGATCCATATTTTTAATGTGCTCATTCGAATTAAAAAAAAAAACTGAATGTTGAGTAAATTTCATAAGCTATATACTGTTCTATACAGGTTCATGAGCAATAATCCAGTTTTATTGTTTATAATAAATAGATAAATTTTGAATCAAGGTTAATGAATGACATAGCAGATTAGTTTGTTTTAATTAGAAAGTAAATAAATACTTTGAGTAATTGTATAAGTGATTAAAAATATTTCTTTAATTAAATTTGTGGATTAGCTTTGCAAATACTTGTTTAGAAAAAATAATTGTCTTAAAAGAGATTCAAAGATCGTAAAAATATTGAAACTTCAAAAATGTATTTACTTTAAATTTTATTACAACATAATGTCTTATTGTCTAATTCAACTGAATTATACATATATGGATATTTTTTCTTTTTTCATTTGAAAAGGCATTATTCCAGTAGCATTTATATTCAGAAAGTGACTATTAAAAATATTTTAATTTCTGTGAGAGTATGGATACATTTACACTTGCAAAATTAAAAAAAAACATGTGGTTTGTTTTGGTTTCCATTTTGTAATATAATTAGCTTTATAATTAGGCAGTTGTGCAGTAGAATACGACTACTTAGTCACAGAAACATGAATAATTTTAAATAAATTTGCTTTCTTTTGTTTAGGGGTAATTTATTTATATGACCTGTTGAAATTAGCATGTTATAGGTCATCGCTCAATAATAAACTCAAGATTTTTTGTGAGCGTAGAGTTGATGAATGTTTTAGGATACAAAAAAGAATTTGGCTGCATGCAAAGAGAATTTGTTTGATTTGTTTTCGAACATTAAAAATGGTTATTAAAATTGGTACCCAAAAAAGACTATCATAATCTGATCATATTTGGTAAAATCAAATTGAGATTTTCAAGAAATGTCAAATTAGTGCCAACTTTGTACAAACATATGAATTTGGGAAAAAATATTCAAAACCAATATTAATTTTTTCATTTTTTAAAAATTTACTTAATTACATATTTTTAGTTACTCAATATATGTATATATACAATTTCATTCAATGCTGTCATTCTGAATTTTATCTTTTTTTTTTCTTAGTTGAAATTATATGGAAAAATTACTGTCACGTGGATGCTGACAAAAATGACAGAGATTAAAATTAAAGACAGGGGAGCACAGTCGTCCAAAAGTCTAACCTCCCATTAAGGCAGAGAAAGCAACTTCTTGATTAGAGATTTCATCACCATGTCTTCACACTCGACAATAGAAATGTTGATGACATAATACTGCTACAACAACAGTGTTAAACATTAAAAGCAGAACTCAATTAAGATTGGCTGCACCTATAAAGGTTGAGTGTTCAAAACTAATGGCAAATAGTAAGACTACAAAGTGATATTAAAATTGACTGTTGAAGGAGAATATGATGTATGAGAGCCTGAGAGATTGTATGGAAATAAAAGCTTATTTCCTTAATGCATTAAACCAAGATTGGCTGCCCGTTTTTTATCTTACTGAAGAGCCTGCTCAACCACTAGGTGAAGAACTTCTGACTAATATTCATTCTCTGTTACTTGTAAGTTCAGATAGGGTTGCAAGTCCTCATGGAAAAAAATAAGCTAATGTATCCTGCAAAGAATCTCGTCTCCACTTTTGCACGTATAAGCAACATGTATTGCCTTGAATGATTGATCAGAATCTGTAATCAACTCAATTAATCTATTATGTACGATCAAGTATATACTACAAAATCAGATGGTTTATTTATTTCAGAAGGCATGTGGAACAGAACAACCTCAGTATTTTGAATTCATTGCATAAAGGATTACAGAGACTGTTCATGAACTAAATTGCACATGGGGTCTGTGTATGAGAAGAGATTACAAAAGATGGTCGTGTTTAAATGCTGACATTTTAGAGTTGATAAGTTAAGCTGTAGTAGCTCTCAGATGAATCTTTTGGCTATAACAATGAAGGTACAAAACAAATGTCAAGTAAGGACAATTGAAACCGATTATTGGCTGCCACCAGTTTTTTTATTCACTGAACGAGATTGAGATTACGAAGATGTTCTTAGTCCACACGCTTAGACACATTTATGGCCTAGTTAGATTAGACAGCACTTGATCATTGGATATAAATATGCAGATCGATTTGATCATTCATGCAGTATGACTTTGCAAATAATGTATCGCATTAGCCGGGTTATTTATATCAATACTGCTAAGTGTTCTTGTCCAAATATGAGATAGTAATTCAAGGATTATCATGTATCTTTCACACTCTTATTTCGATCTTGCATACTATTGATGCTAGATGAATTTCAGAGTTAATGCAACGGCAATCAATGTATACTTGTAAAACTAATGAATACGATCAAGCTTTTTCTGCACCTGTTGATGTTTGTTTTTTGTTTCAGGTTATTTGCGTTCGTCTGTTAAACTTGTTTTTTTTTTTTTGGGATTAGATTTTCGGTATTAGTCTCCTTGGCTTTAATAAAGTTTATGCCTTTCATGGAATGACAAATTATATACAGGTGTCCAAAACAGCGACCTCCCATTGTTAAAACTTAAGTCAACTCGGCAACGAGATCGATAGAAGAACGAACCAGTGGTTGCTTTATCTCTCCGTAAAAATCTTGATACAAAAGTTTCAAAATTAGTTATAATGTCGGTATGTCAGTAGAGAGCTAGTCAGAATGGATTAAGTATCTGATACAACTGTCATTGCAAGTAATCAAGCTGCAATCACATCACACATCGATTCAAATAGGCATTTTACAAGTGCTTGCCAAGGACAGGTTTAAGATTTCCTATGGATTCTGAATAGCTAGTTACAACCTGCAGCGCCTACCTCTCGGCAACATTTATAACTAATTTTAAAACTTTTGTATCAGATTTTTACGGCTTTCAGAGCTACATATCACTGGTTTCTGCTCTTCATCGATCTCCGTTGCCGAGTTATTTAATTTAAATGAGGAGTCCTTTTGGACACCCTGTATATTCCTTTCTTATTATACCATATCAAATATGGATTTTATGAAGTTTTTGCAAATATGCATTTTTTTCTCATTTCAAATTATTAAATATGTAAATATTGTTACAAACTTTGAAGAATTTTCTGTATATCTTGGATTAAAAATTCTTAACGGCACATTTCTTGCAGTATGTAATATCTTGATTAAAAGCTTGCAGTTCGCCGTAACTCAAAAGTTAAGAATGATTTAGATTTTTTTTTGATTCATTAATACTATGCGATTTTAATTTCAATATTATGAATTTATTGTATATGTTATAAGAAAAATAAAAGTATTATTTTGTATCATAATTTCAGTGTTTGATCAATTTATATTAATTATAGTACAGGAATTTAAAAATAATAATAATGACCAGAATTTCTATTAAATTCATTTTGAAATTTTCATTATAGAAGGATTAGAATGGAATTTAGAATATGATGTTTTCATTACTCTTGACAACACAACATTTTTATATTTAGGCTTCTTAATGGATTTGCACTGATCTTTTAAGAATTTTTTAAAAAAAAATTATTTTCGCTCCCCCCAAAAAAAAAAGGAATAAAAAAGTGACTTCAAATATCTCTTAAAGATAATTTTATTGTCTTTAAAATTCACATTTAGGCTATTGAGGATAGTTATTAACATATATATATAGAGGTAGTTACAGCTATGTGGAAAAAATATAATTGCTACAAAACAAAGATATATTTATACTTAATAATTACCAACGCAGCTAATCAGACACTCATTACAAACTAGAAATCACAGTCGTGGTCATGATGGGTGCAATGCCGTCTCTTCCTTTCAAGAGATTTCCCCATCAAATTTGACGGTTTAAATAGATATATATGCAAGAGAAATGTTTAACATATTGATTGAAAACAAAATGAATGTTTTATGCCAGGAACATTTTTTTTTATTTACATATTTCTTTATTCAAAAAAATTATTGTGGATCCAACCATATCACGCGCATGATATCCAATTGACGGTAATTATATATCTATTAAAAACGGAAATTAATTTTTTGAAATATATGATTTATATAATTTTAAAAATTCCTCAGTAACTATTAATCATAGCAAGATACAAATTTTAGATATCAATCGATAGAAAATTTCCTCACTATTTTAGAGCTATTAAATTTGAAATTAGAAAGACAATTGCTCTTTAAATTTAAAATTACCTGGAAATTTAGGTTCTCAACAAATGAAATAATGCTGTTTAACATCTTGCAGTGCTGTTAAGTTTTCATTGTTGGTACTGTCAGAGGCACTGGAGATCTCGAGTTATTATATTATAACAATTAATAATAATACACGTTTGAACAATTTAATTAGCTTTGTCAATACATGGAAAAATTTCTATTTTCCAAATGATGCACTTTCTAAAAATACAAACAATATAGTCATCGAAATCACTGTTAAAATGTAAGCACCTTTTAGCTTAAAATCAGGCCTGCAATGAATAAAGCTTGCTTTTTTCCAGAAAAACATTTTGCATTTGCACTCTGGGCTTTATATTTTTCTGTTATATGTTGTTTTTCACATAATTGTTAACTGTAGTTTGCTTGGCATTTAATTCTTACAACAAATTCATTAGAAATGCCATTAGGTGAGGCTCCCATAACTAGGTATCTTGGAGATGTTCTAAACACATTTCAGGAATTTAATTTTTTTTTTTGATTACCCTCTTCTCTGCACTTTTTTTTTAATTTTTTGACAGTGTGTCATTGTTGCAGTGTCTTATTCTAATTGTACCTCAAGACTGAACTCTGAACAAGGCCAACCTTCAAATGTGACACAGTGCAGCCTCATGTGCTTTAGAAGCTGTAATGCGAGCATAACGGAGTTCAAACCATAAGGCACCTTCTGATTACTCAACTGGTTTCATCTGCCGCAGTATTCTAATCTGTTTCAGACAAATTACAGCTGCAGTAATTTATGACTTCCGTCTGCATACTATTGTGGTTTCTAAAAAAAGTTGGTGAGGTTATGTATAGATAGTCCTTCTACATCAGCGAGTTCCTTAAAATATTTTGTAAGAACACTGTCGTATTTATCTTCCACTTCTGATTTTTGTGCAACTTGACAAATGATCCATCGCTGAGGTAGGAGGCAGAGGTTGTATATTATTTTAACCAGATTTTGGTTTTAAATTTTTTCGCTTTACCAAAGCTGATAATCTAGAGGTTCTTTCCAGTAGCAGGAAAACAGATGTTACTGCTGGTTTCCCCGACGATGAAGCCAAGTAATTAAAGCAATTGTATCGGTTTATCCACCTATACAGTATATAAAAATTCATAATTTAAATTAAAACAAGTAGTTGAGATTAAAGAAAGCAATTTTTAAAAGGCATGATAAATAAATTATCCGCATATAAAAAATTGGAGAATTTTAATTGACAATGTTAAATAATAATTTACCTAGAGATGTTATAAGCGTCCAATGTCGACAGAAGTATTTCTTCCTCAACTTCATTGCAACAAAAAAGTGTTACGTCAATGGCTTTTTACCTGAAGGCTGTAGTTCTGGCGTCACTTTAGCTTAACAGTGCAGAGGTTACCATCCCTTTCTTACTTGGACATAGCCAACAGCATTGTCACCCATAACTTTCAGACTAGATCTTGGAAAAAAAGTATTAGAATTTTAATAATAAAGTTTTGCCTGTACATTTCATTCTAACACGTCATTATTAAGCTCCCATTTATAAAAAAGAGTATCTTGTCAAAGACACTTTTCATAGTGTATTTAAGGCATATTATATACTTAAAACTAGTGCTGTATGAAAAAAGAATGAATTTGGAATATTTCTGAGAGTTATAAGAAAAGCCAGTTCAAAAGATGGGGTTTATTAAAATAGTTTGTTAATTTTTAATTATTTGAAAAACTAAATAGCAATTATAGAAAAATGTCCTGTTACCAATTCTCAAGGAAATAAAATACAAGATGTAATTTTCGATATGATTATCTCAGAAGCAAAATTTAAAAACAATGTGCAGAGCTTTTGAAAATAACTTGAAGTCTTACATAAGGGAATAAGAATATCCTTCTAAAATGCCCATATGAGTAATTAATTTTCTGAAGTTATCAAATTCTTGTTTACAATTATCTCCCCATATCAAATAAGTATAAGTTTTTTATCCAAAGCTTTAAGTAAAAGTTTTTCAGTCAAATTGTGTCCTGTTTAAAGTTTAAGCAACCTTAACTATATAGTGGGGAACAGAGGCTAATTGTATGACCAATAAAAATGTATACTAATACTGAAAATAGAGTTTCATACATATTCATAAATTATTAAAAAAGAACTAAAACTTTTAAACAAAAAAGATGAAATAATTTTTTCATTAATTTATAAGAATGGTAATCACAAAAGATTAGCTTCAATTAAATGAAAAAAATAAATTATTAGGATATTTGACGAAGAACAATGTAAACATAAGAAACATTAGTAAATCTTAACACCACATAAAATTATGTTTTTGTTCATAAATTAGATGCATGCGGGTTTAGAAAAAAGAAAAGCAAGATGGTACTCAAACATTGATATCAGCAACTTTCAGACACTTTATATTTGAAACAGCTTTGAATCCTCATGTTATTTCTAGCTGATTGAGCAACTCTAATAACTAATGTTATCAGCATAAATTAAATTAATAGCTTTGTGAAAACTGAATTTATATCAATGAATATTTTTAAAAAATAACTCTGTATTGTCTCTCATTAATTTCTTGACAGAAATCGAAATTAAAATTTGATAAAAAGAATAAGAAAGAATTTTAAACATTTTACATTAGATTTAAATAAATTGAAAAGATATAAAATAATGCTTTTACGTTCCTTTTGTTTTAATTCCTCGTATTTCCGCTCCTAGAACTCGGGTTTTTCCTAAAAACGATAACATCGGACATGCTGTCAATTTTTCAAATTGCCGACTGACTTGGTAAACGCAGGTATTACGGACATTATTCGAAAAACTAAACAATTAGAAATAAATCAACAGTGAGAATGAGAGGATGATATTATAAAGATCGAGTTAAAAATAAATTTGTGAACAATAGATACGGTGCTGCTTGTTAGCAAAATGTAAACACTATCAGAATTCGTGGGCGAATGTGACGTCAAGGCAGCTTACACGCCCCTTGATTTGAAGCTCAAGGGTAGATTTCGCGTTATTTTAAAAAATTATTAATAAAAATTATTGGACAAGTTTTTTTACATTTGTGAGAATATTTTGAAAACTGTATATGGAACTCTCAGAAAATATAAAATAATCAATTCCCCATGTAAAATTCTCATTAGGTACCATTGATATAGTAAATAAACTACTTAGATCAATTTTTTTGACCTGAAAATTTCGTTATTACTCTATTTCCGTTCCGCCCCTCACAACCCTATAATCAGAGTTCTCAGGTTTTTTATAGATTTTTAAGTCCCTTCTTGCACTCTGCGCAATCGCAATAGTGTGATCCATTAGAGATTGAAATTTTATTTTTGAGCAGGTTTCTGTTTATTGAAGTCACTGGATAGCACAAATGTTTTGTCTTTAGTTTTATAATAAGTTCATATATATACATGCTCTTTTGTTTTTCTTCGTATTACAATACATTGACATGTAGACAAATGTTTGTAACCATCAAAGTCAGCTTTAGGTCTTCCGAAAGATCGTTAACATTGTTTTGGGCCTAACGGGTTTCCTCGCTTTTTGGGTGGTAGCACTCTCTCATTGATTTGGTGACTATATAATTGCTTCATGAATCGTTTTTTTGCCTTTCTTGCGTGAAGCAGAATAGCGCCATTGATATATCTTTTGGTTTGATGTTTCAACGATGTGTTGAATTCGTCGACTTCCAAAGTCTTTTTTCTATCTGCCTATTCTTCTAATCAATCCAGGATTTGGGATAGTTTTTATACTTCCTGTGGAAATGAGAAATGATATGAATCTTATTCAACCACGAAAAATTGATTTTTTAGAAGCGTCTCGTCGTGGCGTGCTCAACTTCGACCATTTTTTGTTCAAATTTTGGCTACACGCATCATTATAACTTTATCGGTTTTAAACTTCTTTTGATAGGAACGGTACCAAATTTTGTAAAATATAATTGAACAAAGCACTTATTCTTGATTATTTGGCTTTAGCAAATCAAAATCGTTCAATTACCTGCAATATTTCAGTAGTCATTCATAAATGTGTAAACAGTCATGAGTTTAACAAATATTCTGCAAGCAACCAAGCATTTCTGTATAGGCTACAAGTAATTTTTCAGCAAAGCACAATTATACATTGGTAAAATGTACCTAAAATCACGTTAAAATTGACTTAGACGTTGGCTAGTAATACGTAACTGAACGAAGTAAATAA
>BGPR01038182.1:0-14825 GCA_013235015.1 Araneus ventricosus | reverse complement strand
AGATACCATAAAATAAACGTGATAAAACAGGTGTAACAAAAAAAATCGTTTGCATATTGGAAACATTTTTCAATATACTTCCAAGAAGTTTTTTTTTCTTCTTTTTTACTGTTTAAATGCAAACTTGTCTGGAATGTGATCAATGTTTTTATTCGCATTTTGCAGAAATTTTGCTTTTATAAGAAAATTATGTAAATCAAAATAAATGTAATTTTCATTCGATTAGTCTTAACAATCATAAAAATATTTTTGAGTTTAAAAATCTTCAATGGTGTGGAGGGTAAAATTTTTGTTTGTGATGGAAGCTATTCGTGGAAGGCACAGAAAAAGAAGAATATGAGGTTAGCTATTAAAAAAAATACTTGTTACTTATGCCAGGGATGAAATTTAATTTATTTAAATAAGTTCCGCGCACGATTCACACATAGAGATGGTAAAGTAAACTTATCGAGGTATTTATCTTACATGTAAGTATCTTTAGTCATCTAATTAAAAATAATTTTTATAAGACTAAAGTATTATAATATTAATTTTAATTTGATCTGTTATGCATAGTTATTGTGTAACTATAATTTTAAGTATTTATTCGTGAAATTTTAAAGGTAATCTCTATAACTGAAATGTAAATGATTTCTGTACGTGTTATTTTCTCTTCATTTCAGTTCTAGAGATTGGAAATAATAATGCGGAATAGTGTCGAGAGTATAGCATGCGAAAAAAACCTTCAAAAGCTGTTGCAGATGAACTAAACCAACAAATTATTTAAAAATCTACCAAAGTCAAGGTAGCGCAGTCGAAGTCGTAGACAAGAACAAAAAAAATAATAATAAACTGGTGTCCATCTGAACCGATCATCAAATAGACCTTCAAGAACTATTTCTTTGTATTCAGATGTGTGGATAATAAATCCTGAATCGTTACCCCTGTTACCACCACTGAAGTGTTAATGAATGCAATCGATGTTTTGATTCACATTTTGCAGAATTTTATTTTCGAAGAAAATTATTTAAATCAAATTAAATATAATTTTGATTCGATTAGTCTTTTCAGACAAAGCTAATATATTTTTAAACAAAAAAAAATATTTATTTTTCAGCGGTTTCATACCACTGTAAGTTTTCCAGGAAGTTTCTCGTAAATCGCAGCAATTCCGGCACTCCAGGTCACGAGAATCGCAAATTTCCCCCTCTTTGTTCCAAAAGACTCTAAGCCACGGCTGGGGCGCCCGTTTTCAATGAAGGGCTTCCTTCCAGAGGAAGCCCTACCGATAGCTTGATGGTAATCTAGGATAGGGGAAGATCCATATATTGCAAATCATTACATGCCGATCTTAATTTGTTTGAAATTCCAGTTTCTGTCAAATGTTTGTGCTGCTTCTTGAATTCATCGGCAAAACGCAAGGGATTTTCTTGAAATACTCTGCCATAATTCTATAATCAATTATTTAAAGCATAGATTATATTTCATAACAGATATTTAGCTTTTCCTTTAACCTTTGCATAGTAATTTCTAACAGAACTTTACCATAATTTTTCTATAAGGAAATGCTATCCCAAAAATCGTAAATATTGCAAACGATATTCTGATAAGTGTAGCTTAAAACGATGTTTCGATTCATACTATCAATGTATTGTTGATCTTTGAAATTTTATTATACGCTATGACGTTATTTGATAATATCTGTAAGTAAACTCAATTAGCACACAAAACTTTTGCTCATTCTTCTATTCCGTATAATATGTGAAAACAGTTATGCATTTGGAATCTTTTACAAATCTATAGATTTAGAGTTCCAGCGCTGTAAATTTTATTATAAGTGTGAGTAGTTTGTCATGAAAATTAACTATTCCAATCTTTTACAAATCTATAGATTTAGAGTTCCACCGCTGTAAATTTTATTATAAGTGTGCGTAGTTTGTCATGCAAAATTAACCATTCCAATCTTTTACAAATCTGTAGATTTAGAGCTCCACCGCTGTGAATTTTATTATAGGTGTACATAGTTTGCCATGCAAAATTTAACCAATTCCAATCTTTTACAAATCTATAGATTCAGAGTTCCACCGCTGTAAATTTTATTATAGGTGTACATAGTTTCCCATGCAAAATTTAACCAACTCCAATCAGCAGTATAACATGAAATGATTTATTTTAGAAGAATTTACGATTAGGATTTTTGTGCGATGTTTTCCGAAAATGCTTTTATCATAAAATGGATGTTCTGGAATTAGTATCTTATTGTATACCTACCTCCGTTCAGTCTTTTTCTTTCCATTTGTTCATTGATATCATGGCAAAAATTGGAATTTTTTCGTGTTGCGGATTAAAAATGAATCTGTCTTAAATAACTTTCTTTCTTTGTGTAATATTTCAAAGTATTTTCAATTCTTGATTTTTTTTAAATTTTAAATCTAATTTTTGACCATTTTTAGAATTGACTGGTAATGTCTTTATTGTCAAAATAAAATTAAAAACTAAATTCTAGCTCTTGGGATCTTATATTTAAACATATCCCATAAAATAACTTTTTTTTAAAATTGTATTGTATATCAAGAATAAATTTTGTTGTAATTCAAGCCTGCAAAAATGTGACTTTATCAGGCAGTCTGTTATAAAATTATCTCAGAAAAAATTAACCAAGCATTGAAATTTTGAGTAAAGTTTCCCAGAATTTCAAGAAAGTTAAGTTAAAATATAAATGTTGTTCATAATTTGTAATTCAATATTATTTTTATTGAAATTAATACTCAAATAAAATTTCAGTTAAGAAAATAACTGAAACGTTCAAATTCTTCTTTTTTAAGTCAAAATTATTCTTATGTTCGCTGAAAATGAGATATCATAAAATTTGAACTGAAAACAACTCGAAAGAATGGGACTCTAATCAAAGTTTTTATTATTTAATTTTTATTTATCTATTTAACACTCCTCGACCCCATTACCCATGCAGGTGGAAACGGATGCAGGAAGAATCACAATAACATGAGTAACATACAGTTTGGAATCGAATTAAATATAGAATTTGGAATAACAACAATTCGCAAACAGCATTAATATGGAACTAACACATACTGATGCTAACTAATACGTAACAACAATTCATTATTCGTCTCACAATAATATAATAGACAACTAAGATATATAATTTAGAAATGACCTTTGAATAAAATAAATATTTTCTATGAATATCATTTTATGAGTATATAATATTTTACCTTCCTATCATATTCTAAAACGCGATGGAAAATGATATTCTTTAAGGTAATTATTAGTATTTTAAATAAATAATGCTTGAAAGTAGATGTTTCTCATTATACTGAAATTATTTTTTAAAATAAATTCAAAAATTTATATTTTACAAATTTGTTTGTGCCATAACAAAAAATGTGAAGTTGGTCATTTCAATGTACCTTTTCTCAAAATCTGTTATAGATACATGTTTGAAATTTTTTATGCAACTAAAGTACTCCATCCTCATTTTACTGAAATGAGCGTTTGGTTAATTTGTAATTTTAAAGATTTAATTAAACAAGTTGAAATTTTACCCTATTTTGACACAAAAATTATAAGAAATAAAGTTTCGAGTTTTTTTTAAAAAAAGCTCATTTCAGTATAATGAGAAAGGTGTACTTTACTTCTATAAAAATATTTCAAACATGTATCTATAACAGATTTTGAGAAAAGGTACATCGAAATGGCCAATTTCACATTTTTTGTTATGGCACAAAAAATTTGCGAAAAATAATTTTAAAATTTTTTAAAAAATCATTTCAGTATAATACGAGGAAGAACTTGACTTGTATAAAAAATTTCAATCATGAATCTATAACAGAATTTGAGAAAAGGTACATCGAAGTAACAGGGTTAGGGTTAACGGACTTAGGGTTCCAACTCCTCTTAAAAACAATACATTAGGCGCCGAGTAGTCAAATATGAATTTTCCACCATGAAATCCAAGATAGAGGAAAACAAATCATGAGAATTCACAGCTCGTATTCCATTTACAGTATTATTTTCAACCGTTAAGCCTAGTTAGAACCTTCTAACATAAACTTCTAACCAACCCCTAGACTTAATCCTAAACCAAGCAGTCGAGAAGCCTTGCAATAATCCATCTACCTTGCCAAGACGAAATAATCTGGGAGGTATACATGCACACGAAGCAAGATCTGCCGTGTGGCAGGGCTCAACAGTGACCTTTCCACGAATCTGTGCTATACATACTCGATCAGGCTGTAAACATCTCAACTCCCTTTTCGATGGCACTGGTAATTACAGAATACTGGGGCGCTTTCAACGGTTCCTCTGTCACCACCGGAACTATTTAGGCATATTTCCAAACAACATCCGCATGCTGGACAAATTCAGCTAAGGAACTTCATTGACAGTGAATTTCTGATCTGTTGAAAATTACGAGATAAGTATCACTTCGAATTGCTCACGGAGAGGAGGATATTTAGTGTTCGTTGAGTAAATCCGTCGGCAACAGGTAGTTTGTAATTTGATTAATTGTTGGTAATTAATCAAAACAGAGCCGTGCTAGTATTTGCTGGTTGAAATATTGAGACATCCATTATCCGTGTTTCGTAGAGAATTTGATAATTATTTTGAGTTAAAGCTCTTCCAAGGTTAGAATATTAATATTTGAATTCAGTTTATGCTCTTTTCAGAACTGTTATAATTCAAAGCGGAAGATTAAATGGTATGAAACTTCCCGTCTGTGAAAAATTTTGATTACTTTTGGTGGAAAAACAAGTCATTTTCTTGTATTTTGAAAAGCCTTTTTGAAACTTAATTCAACATTTTGGAAGTCCTATGCCTATAAGAAGTAAGAATACCTATTTTTCATTCATCGAGATTTAATTTCTTGTTGGATAGATTTAGTAAGAATTAATAAGGACTTCTCTTATATCAAATCTTAAAAACAATTTTGAATGCTTTTCCAAGTCGCTTATTGAATGTCCAGCCTGTAGGGCAAAATATGACTATAACTTTTCTATAAATATTTCCCATAAATGAATTGTTCTGTGGAAATCTGAACTACTACCTAGCACCATTTTGAAATTCAATGCGCGATCAGTCTTCAGCAACTTATTGAAGATAACCTTCACAGACAGCAAAAATTATTTTTAAAGTAATACTCTGTAGAATTCAACCCAATCAGCTGGTAATTACTTCTTCATTGAGGATTAAGAATGTTGGAAGATCCAAGTGACAGCAGCTCCGTTAGACGCAAGTCCATGGACCCGGTTAGTCAGGTTATACATCTGGAAGAATTACCAACTCCAGGGAGCCGGTTCGAGCTGCAAGAATTATTAGGAGTTGGAACTTGTGCTAAAGTGTATGCAGCTATTGACAAACAGAAAGGTAAGAACTTGTATAAACTTACTTTAGCAAATGTAGCTTAATAGAAAATGTTATTTTTTGTCATGAATTCAACGAGTGAAAGTCTCATCTCAGTAACCTTTATTTTTTAATATGATTCATCAGACCTCTTCTTCAGAGAGAGTTATGGTAATTATTTATCCAGTATTCTGAATACTAAATATAAAATTCATATTTAATGGAACGTGAACAAAAATTTCAGAGATTTTTGAATGCATTTAGTGAAACGTTGATGAATTTTGTGCAAACAGTTAGCAAACATGTACAGCTTTTGCCAACATCATTTCGAAATTAGCTAAAAAAAACTGTTGCATAATTGAAATTATAATTTGAATTAATATAAATTTTTAAAACAGACTTAGAATGACGCTAATATGTTAGATATAATATTTCGGCATTTTACAAGATCAAATTGGATGGCATTTACACAAATGAATGAATAATTTCAGATTGCATAAAAGGTGTATGATTTCCTTTAATATTAAATCATCTCCATTCAAATATCTTCACGAACTTTCGAAATCTCTCCTTTGAAATTTATTACAAGCTCATCTGATCATTTTGTTCTAAATTCAATTTGGAGTTTGTATATACTTGCGCAAAATCAATCCTCAGTCTCTCTTTAAAACTTTTAATATGAATATTACAGAATTCCGACTTTCAAACGGTCTCACCAAGTAATATGATCTGACAATTTTTTATTTGAAATTAAGTTAGATCTACATAATCAAGCTTCAAATTGAAAAATCAGTATAAATGAAATATCTTTGAAATTTAAGCACAGTAATTTATTTTTCAGTTCAAATTAATATTAAATTAACTAATTTTTCTCTGAACTTCCTTTTCAGAAAATGCTGACAATAACTACTTGAGAAGACATAAAATCAAATAAATTTAATCAAATCATTTTTAAAAGCACACGTTTATCTGTGGATGTAAAAATGTATAATTATTTCATTTTTATTTTTTCTACGTTATTATCTCTAATTTATAATTCATCATTATAAATATTATGGAATCATAATATCAATTTTTTCTAAAAGTCACTACCAAGTTGCGGCAGTCACATGCAATTAAAAAATTTAATTAAAATGTATAGATTTATTAATAATTTTGCTTTAAAATTTCTGAAATAGTGCATTGTCTTCAAGAACAGACATCTGCACAAATTTTCAAAATTCTAGAACTTCAGGAAGTGAGTAAAAATTCGATTACAAAATTCCAGCTTCACAAACATGAAACCAGTCAAATCTATAATAGAAAAGCTCTGAGATGTTTGTGATGCTGGGCGGAGCTTAAAATAACCCCGCCCCTTTTGGCTGCGTCATTATAGAACGAGAAAATAGAGTAATGGTATAAAAATATTACCTCAACTTTCAATAATGAGAGAGAAACACGCAATTAAATATTTGTTTAATCAATGAAAACGGTTTGAATTGCGTTGCAACAATGAAAAGTAGTGTTGTAAATTATGCCAAAAATATTTTTAAAAAGTTATTAAAATTAGAGAAAAATTGTACTGCAATTTTATTGATCTCATTGAAAAGGTAATGTTCTGTACTTTTAGATGGCGTAAAAATGATTTTTCTGCTGTGATATTTTCGGATGTTTTTAAGAAAAATGTTAAAATTCCGCTTAATTTTTAATTAATTAAAGCTTTAATTAAAATTTCGAAAAAAGGGCTTCGAGATGCACATTCCCGTCTTTCAAAGTTTATTTGTGCCAAATTTTGTACCTCAAAGTCCAGCGGTCTGCCCTGTAGAGAGCCAGCACACATTTTCCTTCGTTATAAATAGAGATTTGGTAATTCAATTTTTTCTGGTATTGGATTTTGCAATATTTTTACTCGGGTGAAACGAAAATAATTGTTAAATGTAAACTCATTAACGAAAGTTAGAGCCAAATGATTCATCAAACATGTTCTTCATTTTTTTTTTATTTATTTCGTAAGCACTCTGCGAATGTGCTTGAGATTTTGTATTACACCTTTTGTGCGTAAATATGTCACAATCAGATCTGAGATATGGTTTGAGAGCTAAAAGTTCGTCTTAGACGGCCAAAAATCATCTAGTTGCATATTGTGACAAATTGTCTTTTGGTTGTCCGTGAATTCAGTCCAATAAGCAGGATTTAAAAAAATAAAGCTCTTTATTTTTACAAATATTCCAAGCAAAGAAACGTAGCATAAGTATTAAAACAGCACTCGTAAAAATTCACAACAGAGATTACCAATAAATCTCAACACAGCGCTCAAAGGCTTTTTGTTAGCTCACCAGCTTGCTTGCTGATCAAAATTCAACTCGCTACTTCTTGACTTGAGAGCTTGCTTTTATACTTTTTCAACAGGAAGTGACTTCATTAAGTAGGAAGCGACGTAATCTCCAGAAAGTTCATGAAGCCAGTAGAAATAGGTTGAAAGTTCGAAGTCTTTCTAGAAAATTCCTTTTGTAGCCACCTTTGCCGCCAATTCGCCAAATTTGTCACCAAGGTCGCCAAATTTATCGCCAAGATTAGCATCTCAGGGAAACTACTTTATAGCTTTGTAACAATATAATCGTTTAAAAATTAACACAAGTCAAATCTAAAGAAACTGCATACTGTTTTGGGGAGATAATTTCTAATATCAGAACAAGAACTGAAAAACTTTTTCATGATATTTCTAAATAGAATGTATTGGGTATAGAATTTTAATAGTGCAACTTAAATAATTTTTGCGTAATTTCAATTTTTTTCATTTTAAAAAATTTCCTGTTTTAAAGAAATTACAAAAGAGGGAACAAGAGCTATATGAAATATTGTATTCTGAATACAAGGGTAAATTCAGTTTTTCTCAAAAACCTATACCAGAATTTAATTATAGTGATAATTTTAATAAGATTTTTTTCCATAAATTCTTTTCAAATTATTTTTCTAAATGATTATCGAAATTATTTTTAAATTAATGACTTGTTTTCAATAGCATGAAAATAGTGTTTCTTAGTTCAAAAGATAAATTTTCTACTCTTAGCAACTGCAAAAAATACATACAATTCCTACAATCTGGTTGAAACGCTTATACTTTAAAAATTAATTGCGGGTTGGAATATCTCCACTTTTTGAATTCTGTATCGCATTATTTTCTGTTCTTATTGTATACGAAAGGCTTCACTTTAGTCAAATGATTTATGATGTTAGATTTCAGAAAAATGGATACAGAGGGTTGTCGAAATTAAACCTCCCCAGCTCAGAAGGCCGTGCAGGACGTTTCGGAAACCATTCCCGCAAAATTGACGTGTGAAAGCTTTTTATGGAGCACCTGACCCATCGAGTGTAGCCCCGTCCAGTATAGTGGTTAGTGCACATACCTTCAAACTCTATGAACGCGGGTTCGATCCTAAGCTAGAAAGAATTTGAGGTTTTGTCGCAATCTACAACGAAATCTTAGAAGTAAGCTCAATTAAAAATGAAATTAATAATTAAGCTTCTCTTAATTAAGATTCCTAATTGACATTCCAGATAACTCGAAGTTGACGCCAGAAGAAGGGGGATAAAAAAGAGTGTTGGATCCCTTTGCAGGATTACGGCTTTGAAGAGGGGGATGAAAAAAGAGGGTACTCCCTTCTGTAGGAGAATGACTTCGGAGGGGAAAGGGTGTTCTATTTTGTTCGCCGAAGGAGGGCTCTTAACTACCTTCTGAAAGGCCTGAAACAAGCTTGTAATAAAAGCTTGGGAAAATCTTACTGAAAACCTTGTTCCTTGTTGACTAGAGAACCTTCCCGTTACCTTGCCGAAAGGTTCAACCCTTGTTATGGAAACCCTTTACCCTTGCCGACGACAAGGTTTCCAAAACATTTTAGACAAGCAGTCTTTGCTATCTGGGTTATGAATCGCACTGCATAAAAATTGTATCCTGAAGGCGGTTACATCGATGCAGTTGATCACAAACTTTGGACTCGTAATTTGCATGCGATGCCCAGACGCTTCATTTATGCAAATGGGCGGTTCTTTTGTGTTAAAGCGCCATCTATTGAGGAATTTTTCAACTTTTTTTAAATCCATAAATCTCGAGCGAATGCTCTGGAGTGTGTGCCGTCGAAATTTCATGTCATTATCACCCATACAACGTCCTGCACGACCCTCTGAGTTAGGGAAGTTTCATTTCGACAAACCAGTAATTTAAAAAGCCATTTCAGAAAAAAATCCGTATAAAATAACTACTCTAGCAAGAAAAGAAAATAATGGAATGAGACTCTTTAAAATGCATTGTTTATAAATTTTTCATATAAACAATATATATATTTCTCACAAAACAATAAACTTGCAGTCAATAAATAATACACTTACAGCTCATATAAACGTACCGTTTGTCTATTATTCGTCAGTACCTAAAGAATGGGGAGATAAATATTTAAAATATATAACCTCAATCGGTGGAAATGTAATATATACTTTTACAAAAATTATTTTTCCTTTTCAGTTTTCTAATTCAGAAAATTATTTTGTAGAAGAGGAAAGTTGTCGATTTTGGATTACCAGGACATTTTTTTAATGAACAGTGATAGAGAAGCTATTTCAAAGAAAAAACAATTACTAATATTTTTTGCAGTTTATTTAAATTGAAGACAATGCAATTAACTTTTTATTAAACGCGCTTTTAAGTGCCAAAAAATAGTTTAAAAAATTTGGCATCTGTCCATTTAAAGGAAACTTAATGTCCAGATTGATTACCCAAATTGGACTAGCAACTAATATATACTCTAATGCTATCAACCAAAATATTTTATTTTAATATTTTTTAAATTCTCAGATATATACCATCACACAATATGTGAACCCAAGTTTGGCATTTTATACACTATATCATTTCTTCTTCCTTTGTTTCCTTATATATGATGCCAACCTACTCACCTTAGTTTTCTTTCGTTTTAAATCAGTATTTGATGTCTTTAACCCTCTCACACCGAACGAGGCGGGGCCGGGGGGTTTAAAAATTTCCCCGTAACAGCGGCGAAGGCCGGTCTGAGGCGGTTGGCTTCTTTTGAGGGAGGTGAGGTTCTGAGATCGCTTAGGAGATAGACGCGGTGGGGTCCAATTATCCTTGCCAACCACAGTCCATTTCCGTGCGCCTTAAGGGAAGATTATAGCAGGGATAGGGGTAGGGTAAATGACCACCCAGTTTGGGAGAGTCCAATTCATGTAGCTTCCTTCCAAAAACTCCGGGTTTTTACTGGGCTAGAAGAAAGAAGTCGCCTCTGGATTAAAAAGTTAATATCTTTTTCAGTACTTTTGGGGTGTTTAAATTGTTTCACTTCCAATTTATGACGACTATAAGTGATTATAACTGCTTTCTGGTCTTTTCCCAAAGTTCATAATCAAAACTGGTTTGTGCACATGAGTACCAGTGCTAGGCACTTTTTATCGGGCTCAATTTCTGTTTAGACCTCAGTATAAAAACACATCGGAAACATCAAGATTGGATATGAAATAAATAGAAAAAAGATAAACATCCTTGTGTAAATACAATTATTGTACGTGACATGGGTTTAACCAAAATTTTAAGGACCACAGAAGGAAGTCCGTCTGATATTGTGAAACAGATGCATTATGGGGATTTGGGCGGAAGGGACCATTTTGTAGTTTTGTAGGGGAAACTGTATTTACAATTGTTGCAAGCAAAAAGAGCTTGAGAACGAATAAGTGGATTTGAATTATCTGAAATGCCAATAAACGTTTTCTAGCCATTTTTGTGATGTGGTCTTCCATGTTTTCTATTCTCAAGTCAGAGTGTATTACTGAGTTTCTTATGTACCAAGGAGCGTTTGTTATTATGCGAAGACCTTTATTTTGAATTACTTATACCTTGTTGCGGTTAGTCTTAGTTGCCAACCCCCCAGATGCATATTTTGGAAAGAAAAGTTTATTCTTACCTGTAGTTCAAAATAAAGATCCGTTGATTTTAACAGCCCAATTTAGACAAACATTTGTGGTAAAACAAAAAGAAATCCTCTAACCTTATCTTTAATCCATTTTAATAAAATTATTTTACTAAACAATAACCAAATAAGTAACCTCTCTGAGGATATATAACATGCGTATTTGACTACTTACTTTAAAGCAAAGTAAGAACTATTAGTCTTTTGTTAAAATATTTAATTCATGGTATTGTCGAAGATGGAGTGTCTTATCCAATGAAATACGAAAACATATCATCTGAATCCATGTGAGGGCTTGGAAGGATCACTCGGCCTTAATTATATCAAAAATATATTTATTCTTCAACAACCGACATCGCGTGTAGCCTCAGGGAGAAACTCTGCGTTCGCTTCTGCCGCGCTCTCTTAGACAGGAAATACGTCATCGAGTTCGCCTTACGCGATTGGTTAAATGCGGAGAGCTTAAGATACGTCACTCGCTTACGCTTCTTTGTGAGTGAACAAGAGCGAAGCGCTACAGTTTCTAAATCTGAACACTTGTTTTGTAACTATACCCAAATAACGCTCTCTATTAAAAATGAGTTCACACACCGCAATTACATCTTTACAATACATTTTGCCTATTTTAGGGTCCAAATAACTAATAGAATTGAAATTATGATACCAATTCAAATTCTGCATATCTGTCCTGTATATTGTGTAGAGTTTTCAAAATAGAACTGAATATTGAACTTAATATAAAAATAAGATTAAAATATTTTAGCATGGAAAAAAAGAAACTTCAATTGATAATAACGATATATTTATTCACTTTAGTGATAGCATTAAATAGCGTCGCCGTTACTTCCTAAAAGATAGTTGAATGCGGAAAATCATAATGAATTAGAGAATTAAAACGCTTTAAGAAAAGAAGTTAATTATGCTTTTATGCTAAGTATTTATGCCGTAACCAAGACTTATTTATTTTGGATTCATTATTATAAGCCGTGCCTAATTGTGAAACTCTAAACCAATGAACAGCATATTACTCAAAATGCAATGATTTATTTGGAAAAGTTTATTATTAGTTTTTTTAAACACTTTTATGCCTGTAAAGATGTAATTTTGTAATCACAACTTTAATGTAATTTTGTTTTCACATCTTTATGTGCTAGAGTTTTTAAATGTTTTAGACGAGTGCTCCCGAGGACAATACACTATATTAATATTTTCAAAACTTAATTATCAGCAAATCACCAATTAAATTAAATTGAGATTTCGTACCTGCGGCTCCACCTGGTAGTGACTTTGAGAAAAATTAATCTCAAGGAAAAAAGGGGAAAATAATTAGAAGAGTCTTTTTAAAAACTGTTTTTAATTAAATTTATTTCTTCAATCTTCTGCCAAAATACCCATATTAGAAAATGTCTATTTGGAGCTGCTCCATAATTGCACAACGGTGCCTAATTCCTATAAAAATTATACTGTATCTTTTTCCATTTTTTTGTATTTAAAATGTTAACATTTTAAAATCTCATTGACGTCTAATTCGGAAAATAAATGTTCGATCTATGTAAAAAACGCAGTAAAAAGTCTTTAATTACTCACAAATATTTTAAACTTCCTTAAAAATCCAGGAAAGAATTAAGATTTATGACTATATTAGAAAATCACCCGTCATGGTTTGACGGGTGCAAATTGCCTCTTCATTCGAGAGATTTCCCTTCAAATTTGGCGTGTTTAAATGGATATATAAGCGAGAGAAATATTTAACACTGATTGAAAACAAATAAAATAAACATATGTTTTATGACAGGAAATATTTTTTTTATTTGAATATTATTTACATATTTCTTTATTCAAAAAACCTCGTAAACAACATTCCGTGTGAAGTAATTTTCGTTGTTTAATAATTTTCCTTGTACTTCAGATATCTTTGTGTAAATTTTAACGTGATTGGGAATCCTAGACCTTGAAAGTGCAACATAGAGCTGTCCATGTGAAAAGACAGGATCATCGAGGTAAATTCCATAATGATCGAAAGTTTGTCCCTGCGATTTGTTGATAGTCACCGTGTAAGCTGGAATTAACGGGAACTGGCGGAGGTTGAGAACGAATGGTACTTTCACGTCACTGGTAGCTAATTTAATTCTTGGCAAGAAAACAACATCCCCACCATTGCATTCAGATACAATTTGGCGTCCAAACTATATCACGCGCATGATATACCTCTGACGTAATTTACTACTTTCTATTAAAAAACGGAAATTAATTTGAAATATATCATTAATATAATTTAAAATTTCTCAGGAACTATTGATCATAGCGAGATAAATTTTATATCAATCGATAGAAAATTTTATTTCACTATTTTAGAGCTATTAAATTTAAAATTAGAACGACAATTACTCTTTTAAATTTAAAATTACTGAAATTTAGGTTCTCTAACGATGAAATAATGCTGTTTAACGTCTCGCAGCGCTATGGCGCGAGTTTTAATGTTGGTGACGTCAGAGCGTTACCGGAGGATCTGGGCCATTATATTAGTAATTCGCCTTTACTAAAAAAAATCCCATTTCCTTTATTGTGGGGATTTGATTCCGTCCTTTATGTATTAAATTTTACATTATCATAAAATTTATGTATAAATATTTGAGTTTAGTCTCTAAGCTTTTTGGCAAATATGTGAAACTTCTTACGAAAAAGTTCTATACATTCCACAGCCACTTAATCCATGGAAACGTTTTCAACACTTTAAAAAAGAATTTAACCATTCGCAATTTCCGGCACTCTTACGTCAGAAAGCGTTAGAAAGAAAACAAAACAATTAGTTATCAGCAGATGCTTTTATTTCCGGTGTTCGAAATGCTCTCCGTCAGCTACAATGCACATCTGCACGTTTATTGTTCTAAAGATGATATTTTCTCCTGTTGTCGCGTGTTGTTACGTCACAGATTTGGAAAATCGCGACCAAACAAATGCGCGTTTTACATGTTTTGTTCTTAGCATTATTGAGCTCAAAGTGTCTTTTTGTTCTAAATCGAAGACGCTCTCCAATTTTGTAACTGATTTTTCTCGTATTTTTACCGTTTTTGATATAGAGATGCTAACTCCATTGTTTGCCGCCAGGTGGTGCGGTAACCAATCTCAACGTGTAGCGAGTTGTCACTTTACTATACCTAGACACCAAGTTTGTAGCAATAGTTGTCGCCGTTCTCAAGTTAAGGTGGGGTAGAAGGACTTTAATGGAAACCTTGTATTCTGTTGTATCTGGCAACGTTTAGAATCAGCGATCCATCTTTTATGTAAGATGCGTTGGCAACAGATCGGAAGGAGAGAAGAACGAAGTGAGCGGCAAATAAACCGTTAATGTTTACCTTCTGATTATGGAATTACTTATTTAATTATTTTACACGTTCAAAACTCTACAGTGGTGACCCGGACGTTGAGGGTACAATTGACTGTTGAGGATACAATTCGGATAGTTGAGAGTACAATTACTGTAGACGGTTTCTTTTAAACTCTGGACGAGTCCATTTTCCAAAATTA
>BGPR01038181.1:0-14825 GCA_013235015.1 Araneus ventricosus | reverse complement strand
TAATTTTGGAAAATGGACTCGTCCAGAGTTTAAAAGAAACCGTCTACAGTAATTGTACTCTCAACTATCCGAATTGTATCCTCAACAGTCAATTGTACCCTCAACGTCCGGGTCACCACTGTAGAGTTTTGAACGTGTAAAATAATTAAATAAGTAATTCCATAATCAGAAGGTAAACATTAACGGTTTATTTGCCGCTCACTTCGTTCTTCTCTCCTTCCGATCTGTTGCCAACGCATCTTACATAAAAGATGGATCGCTGATTCTAAACGTTGCCAGATACAACAGAATACAAGGTTTCCATTAAAGTCCTTCTACCCCACCTTAACTTGAGAACGGCGACAACTATTGCTACAAACTTGGTGTCTAGGTATAGTAAAGTGACAACTCGCTACACGTTGAGATTGGTTACCGCACCACCTGGCGGCAAACAATGGAGTTAGCATCTCTATATCAAAAACGGTAAAAATACGAGAAAAATCAGTTACAAAATTGGAGAGCGTCTTCGATTTAGAACAAAAAGACACTTTGAGCTCAATAATGCTAAGAACAAAACATGTAAAACGCGCATTTGTTTGGTCGCGATTTTCCAAATCTGTGACGTAACAACACGCGACAACAGGAGAAAATATCATCTTTAGAACAATAAACGTGCAGATGTGCATTGTAGCTGACGGAGAGCATTTCGAACACCGGAAATAAAAGCATCTGCTGATAACTAATTGTTTTGTTTTCTTTCTAACGCTTTCTGACGTAAGAGTGCCGGAAATTGCGAATGGTTAAATTCTTTTTTAAAGTGTTGAAAACGTTTCCATGGATTAAGTGGCTGTGGAATGTATAGAACTTTTTCGTAAGAAGTTTCACATATTTGCCAAAAAGCTTAGAGACTAAACTCAAATATTTATACATAAATTTTATGATAATGTAAAATTTAATACATAAAGGACGGAATCAAATCCCCACAATAAAGGAAATGGGATTTTTTTTAGTAAAGGCGAATTACTAATATAATGGCCCAGATCCTCCGGTAACGCTCTGACGTCACCAACATTAAAACTCGCGCCATAGCGCTGCGAGACGTTAAACAGCATTATTTCATCGTTAGAGAACCTAAATTTCAGTAATTTTAAATTTAAAAGAGTAATTGTCGTTCTAATTTTAAATTTAATAGCTCTAAAATAGTGAAATAAAATTTTCTATCGATTGATATAAAATTTATCTCGCTATGATCAATAGTTCCTGAGAAATTTTAAATTATATTAATGATATATTTCAAATTAATTTCCGTTTTTTAATAGAAAGTAGTAAATTACGTCAGAGGTATATCATGCGCGTGATATAGTTTGGACGCCAAATTGTATCTGAATGCAATGGTGGGGATGTTGTTTTCTTGCCAAGAATTAAATTAGCTACCAGTGACGTGAAAGTACCATTCGTTCTCAACCTCCGCCAGTTCCCGTTAATTCCAGCTTACACGGTGACTATCAACAAATCGCAGGGACAAACTTTCGATCATTATGGAATTTACCTCGATGATCCTGTCTTTTCACATGGACAGCTCTATGTTGCACTTTCAAGGTCTAGGATTCCCAATCACGTTAAAATTTACACAAAGATATCTGAAGTACAAGGAAAATTATTAAACAACGAAAATTACTTCACACGGAATGTTGTTTACGAGGTTTTTTGAATAAAGAAATATGTAAATAATATTCAAATAAAAAAAATATTTCCTGTCATAAAACATATGTTTATTTTATTTGTTTTCAATCAGTGTTAAATATTTCTCTCGCTTATATATCCATTTAAACACGCCAAATTTGAAGGGAAATCTCTCGAATGAAGAGGCAATTTGCACCCGTCAAACCATGACGGGTGATTTTCTAATATAGTCATAAATCTTAATTCTTTCCTGGATTTTTAAGGAAGTTTAAAATATTTGTGAGTAATTAAAGACTTTTTACTGCGTTTTTTACATAGATCGAACATTTATTTTCCGAATTAGACGTCAATGAGATTTTAAAATGTTAACATTTTAAATACAAAAAAATGGAAAAAGATACAGTATAATTTTTATAGGAATTAGGCACCGTTGTGCAATTATGGAGCAGCTCCAAATAGACATTTTCTAATATGGGTATTTTGGCAGAAGATTGAAGAAATAAATTTAATTAAAAACAGTTTTTAAAAAGACTCTTCTAATTATTTTCCCCTTTTTTCCTTGAGATTAATTTTTCTCAAAGTCACTACCAGGTGGAGCCGCAGGTACGAAATCTCAATTTAATTTAATTGGTGATTTGCTGATAATTAAGTTTTGAAAATATTAATATAGTGTATTGTCCTCGGGAGCACTCGTCTAAAACATTTAAAAACTCTAGCACATAAAGATGTGAAAACAAAATTACATTAAAGTTGTGATTACAAAATTACATCTTTACAGGCATAAAAGTGTTTAAAAAAACTAATAATAAACTTTTCCAAATAAATCATTGCATTTTGAGTAATATGCTGTTCATTGGTTTAGAGTTTCACAATTAGGCACGGCTTATAATAATGAATCCAAAATAAATAAGTCTTGGTTACGGCATAAATACTTAGCATAAAAGCATAATTAACTTCTTTTCTTAAAGCGTTTTAATTCTCTAATTCATTATGATTTTCCGCATTCAACTATCTTTTAGGAAGTAACGGCGACGCTATTTAATGCTATCACTAAAGTGAATAAATATATCGTTATTATCAATTGAAGTTTCTTTTTTTCCATGCTAAAATATTTTAATCTTATTTTTATATTAAGTTCAATATTCAGTTCTATTTTGAAAACTCTACACAATATACAGGACAGATATGCAGAATTTGAATTGGTATCATAATTTCAATTCTATTAGTTATTTGGACCCTAAAATAGGCAAAATGTATTGTAAAGATGTAATTGCGGTGTGTGAACTCATTTTTAATAGAGAGCGTTATTTGGGTATAGTTACAAAACAAGTGTTCAGATTTAGAAACTGTAGCGCTTCGCTCTTGTTCACTCACAAAGAAGCGTAAGCGAGTGACGTATCTTAAGCTCTCCGCATTTAACCAATCGCGTAAGGCGAACTCGATGACGTATTTCCTGTCTAAGAGAGCGCGGCAGAAGCGAACGCAGAGTTTCTCCCTGAGGCTACACGCGATGTCGGTTGTTGAAGAATAAATATATTTTTGATATAATTAAGGCCGAGTGATCCTTCCAAGCCCTCACATGGATTCAGATGATATGTTTTCGTATTTCATTGGATAAGACACTCCATCTTCGACAATACCATGAATTAAATATTTTAACAAAAGACTAATAGTTCTTACTTTGCTTTAAAGTAAGTAGTCAAATACGCATGTTATATATCCTCAGAGAGGTTACTTATTTGGTTATTGTTTAGTAAAATAATTTTATTAAAATGGATTAAAGATAAGGTTAGAGGATTTCTTTTTGTTTTACCACAAATGTTTGTCTAAATTGGGCTGTTAAAATCAACGGATCTTTATTTTGAACTACAGGTAAGAATAAACTTTTCTTTCCAAAATATGCATCTGGGGGGTTGGCAACTAAGACTAACCGCAACAAGGTATAAGTAATTCAAAATAAAGGTCTTCGCATAATAACAAACGCTCCTTGGTACATAAGAAACTCAGTAATACACTCTGACTTGAGAATAGAAAACATGGAAGACCACATCACAAAAATGGCTAGAAAACGTTTATTGGCATTTCAGATAATTCAAATCCACTTATTCGTTCTCAAGCTCTTTTTGCTTGCAACAATTGTAAATACAGTTTCCCCTACAAAACTACAAAATGGTCCCTTCCGCCCAAATCCCCATAATGCATCTGTTTCACAATATCAGACGGACTTCCTTCTGTGGTCCTTAAAATTTTGGTTAAACCCATGTCACGTACAATAATTGTATTTACACAAGGATGTTTATCTTTTTTCTATTTATTTCATATCCAATCTTGATGTTTCCGATGTGTTTTTATACTGAGGTCTAAACAGAAATTGAGCCCGATAAAAAGTGCCTAGCACTGGTACTCATGTGCACAAACCAGTTTTGATTATGAACTTTGGGAAAAGACCAGAAAGCAGTTATAATCACTTATAGTCGTCATAAATTGGAAGTGAAACAATTTAAACACCCCAAAAGTACTGAAAAAGATATTAACTTTTTAATCCAGAGGCGACTTCTTTCTTCTAGCCCAGTAAAAACCCGGAGTTTTTGGAAGGAAGCTACATGAATTGGACTCTCCCAAACTGGGTGGTCATTTACCCTACCCCTATCCCTGCTATAATCTTCCCTTAAGGCGCACGGAAATGGACTGTGGTTGGCAAGGATAATTGGACCCCACCGCGTCTATCTCCTAAGCGATCTCAGAACCTCACCTCCCTCAAAAGAAGCCAACCGCCTCAGACCGGCCTTCGCCGCTGTTACGGGGAAATTTTTAAACCCCCCGGCCCCGCCTCGTTCGGTGTGAGAGGGTTAAAGACATCAAATACTGATTTAAAACGAAAGAAAACTAAGGTGAGTAGGTTGGCATCATATATAAGGAAACAAAGGAAGAAGAAATGATATAGTGTATAAAATGCCAAACTTGGGTTCACATATTGTGTGATGGTATATATCTGAGAATTTAAAAAATATTAAAATAAAATATTTTGGTTGATAGCATTAGAGTATATATTAGTTGCTAGTCCAATTTGGGTAATCAATCTGGACATTAAGTTTCCTTTAAATGGACAGATGCCAAATTTTTTAAACTATTTTTTGGCACTTAAAAGCGCGTTTAATAAAAAGTTAATTGCATTGTCTTCAATTTAAATAAACTGCAAAAAATATTAGTAATTGTTTTTTCTTTGAAATAGCTTCTCTATCACTGTTCATTAAAAAAATGTCCTGGTAATCCAAAATCGACAACTTTCCTCTTCTACAAAATAATTTTCTGAATTAGAAAACTGAAAAGGAAAAATAATTTTTGTAAAAGTATATATTACATTTCCACCGATTGAGGTTATATATTTTAAATATTTATCTCCCCATTCTTTAGGTACTGACGAATAATAGACAAACGGTACGTTTATATGAGCTGTAAGTGTATTATTTATTGACTGCAAGTTTATTGTTTTGTGAGAAATATATATATTGTTTATATGAAAAATTTATAAACAATGCATTTTAAAGAGTCTCATTCCATTATTTTCTTTTCTTGCTAGAGTAGTTATTTTATACGGATTTTTTTCTGAAATGGCTTTTTAAATTACTGGTTTGTCGAAATGAAACTTCCCTAACTCAGAGGGTCGTGCAGGACGTTGTATGGGTGATAATGACATGAAATTTCGACGGCACACACTCCAGAGCATTCGCTCGAGATTTATGGATTTAAAAAAAGTTGAAAAATTCCTCAATAGATGGCGCTTTAACACAAAAGAACCGCCCATTTGCATAAATGAAGCGTCTGGGCATCGCATGCAAATTACGAGTCCAAAGTTTGTGATCAACTGCATCGATGTAACCGCCTTCAGGATACAATTTTTATGCAGTGCGATTCATAACCCAGATAGCAAAGACTGCTTGTCTAAAATGTTTTGGAAACCTTGTCGTCGGCAAGGGTAAAGGGTTTCCATAACAAGGGTTGAACCTTTCGGCAAGGTAACGGGAAGGTTCTCTAGTCAACAAGGAACAAGGTTTTCAGTAAGATTTTCCCAAGCTTTTATTACAAGCTTGTTTCAGGCCTTTCAGAAGGTAGTTAAGAGCCCTCCTTCGGCGAACAAAATAGAACACCCTTTCCCCTCCGAAGTCATTCTCCTACAGAAGGGAGTACCCTCTTTTTTCATCCCCCTCTTCAAAGCCGTAATCCTGCAGAGGGATCCAACACTCTTTTTTATCCCCCTTCTTCTGGCGTCAACTTCGAGTTATCTGGAATGTCAATTAGGAATCTTAATTAAGAGAAGCTTAATTATTAATTTCATTTTTAATTGAGCTTACTTCTAAGATTTCGTTGTAGATTGCGACAAAACCTCAAATTCTTTCTAGCTTAGGATCGAACCCGCGTTCATAGAGTTTGAAGGTATGTGCACTAACCACTATACTGGACGGGGCTACACTCGATGGGTCAGGTGCTCCATAAAAAGCTTTCACACGTCAATTTTGCGGGAATGGTTTCCGAAACGTCCTGCACGGCCTTCTGAGCTGGGGAGGTTTAATTTCGACAACCCTCTGTATCCATTTTTCTGAAATCTAACATCATAAATCATTTGACTAAAGTGAAGCCTTTCGTATACAATAAGAACAGAAAATAATGCGATACAGAATTCAAAAAGTGGAGATATTCCAACCCGCAATTAATTTTTAAAGTATAAGCGTTTCAACCAGATTGTAGGAATTGTATGTATTTTTTGCAGTTGCTAAGAGTAGAAAATTTATCTTTTGAACTAAGAAACACTATTTTCATGCTATTGAAAACAAGTCATTAATTTAAAAATAATTTCGATAATCATTTAGAAAAATAATTTGAAAAGAATTTATGGAAAAAAATCTTATTAAAATTATCACTATAATTAAATTCTGGTATAGGTTTTTGAGAAAAACTGAATTTACCCTTGTATTCAGAATACAATATTTCATATAGCTCTTGTTCCCTCTTTTGTAATTTCTTTAAAACAGGAAATTTTTTAAAATGAAAAAAATTGAAATTACGCAAAAATTATTTAAGTTGCACTATTAAAATTCTATACCCAATACATTCTATTTAGAAATATCATGAAAAAGTTTTTCAGTTCTTGTTCTGATATTAGAAATTATCTCCCCAAAACAGTATGCAGTTTCTTTAGATTTGACTTGTGTTAATTTTTAAACGATTATATTGTTACAAAGCTATAAAGTAGTTTCCCTGAGATGCTAATCTTGGCGATAAATTTGGCGACCTTGGTGACAAATTTGGCGAATTGGCGGCAAAGGTGGCTACAAAAGGAATTTTCTAGAAAGACTTCGAACTTTCAACCTATTTCTACTGGCTTCATGAACTTTCTGGAGATTACGTCGCTTCCTACTTAATGAAGTCACTTCCTGTTGAAAAAGTATAAAAGCAAGCTCTCAAGTCAAGAAGTAGCGAGTTGAATTTTGATCAGCAAGCAAGCTGGTGAGCTAACAAAAAGCCTTTGAGCGCTGTGTTGAGATTTATTGGTAATCTCTGTTGTGAATTTTTACGAGTGCTGTTTTAATACTTATGCTACGTTTCTTTGCTTGGAATATTTGTAAAAATAAAGAGCTTTATTTTTTTAAATCCTGCTTATTGGACTGAATTCACGGACAACCAAAAGACAATTTGTCACAATATGCAACTAGATGATTTTTGGCCGTCTAAGACGAACTTTTAGCTCTCAAACCATATCTCAGATCTGATTGTGACATATTTACGCACAAAAGGTGTAATACAAAATCTCAAGCACATTCGCAGAGTGCTTACGAAATAAATAAAAAAAAAATGAAGAACATGTTTGATGAATCATTTGGCTCTAACTTTCGTTAATGAGTTTACATTTAACAATTATTTTCGTTTCACCCGAGTAAAAATATTGCAAAATCCAATACCAGAAAAAATTGAATTACCAAATCTCTATTTATAACGAAGGAAAATGTGTGCTGGCTCTCTACAGGGCAGACCGCTGGACTTTGAGGTACAAAATTTGGCACAAATAAACTTTGAAAGACGGGAATGTGCATCTCGAAGCCCTTTTTTCGAAATTTTAATTAAAGCTTTAATTAATTAAAAATTAAGCGGAATTTTAACATTTTTCTTAAAAACATCCGAAAATATCACAGCAGAAAAATCATTTTTACGCCATCTAAAAGTACAGAACATTACCTTTTCAATGAGATCAATAAAATTGCAGTACAATTTTTCTCTAATTTTAATAACTTTTTAAAAATATTTTTGGCATAATTTACAACACTACTTTTCATTGTTGCAACGCAATTCAAACCGTTTTCATTGATTAAACAAATATTTAATTGCGTGTTTCTCTCTCATTATTGAAAGTTGAGGTAATATTTTTATACCATTACTCTATTTTCTCGTTCTATAATGACGCAGCCAAAAGGGGCGGGGTTATTTTAAGCTCCGCCCAGCATCACAAACATCTCAGAGCTTTTCTATTATAGATTTGACTGGTTTCATGTTTGTGAAGCTGGAATTTTGTAATCGAATTTTTACTCACTTCCTGAAGTTCTAGAATTTTGAAAATTTGTGCAGATGTCTGTTCTTGAAGACAATGCACTATTTCAGAAATTTTAAAGCAAAATTATTAATAAATCTATACATTTTAATTAAATTTTTTAATTGCATGTGACTGCCGCAACTTGGTAGTGACTTTTAGAAAAAATTGATATTATGATTCCATAATATTTATAATGATGAATTATAAATTAGAGATAATAACGTAGAAAAAATAAAAATGAAATAATTATACATTTTTACATCCACAGATAAACGTGTGCTTTTAAAAATGATTTGATTAAATTTATTTGATTTTATGTCTTCTCAAGTAGTTATTGTCAGCATTTTCTGAAAAGGAAGTTCAGAGAAAAATTAGTTAATTTAATATTAATTTGAACTGAAAAATAAATTACTGTGCTTAAATTTCAAAGATATTTCATTTATACTGATTTTTCAATTTGAAGCTTGATTATGTAGATCTAACTTAATTTCAAATAAAAAATTGTCAGATCATATTACTTGGTGAGACCGTTTGAAAGTCGGAATTCTGTAATATTCATATTAAAAGTTTTAAAGAGAGACTGAGGATTGATTTTGCGCAAGTATATACAAACTCCAAATTGAATTTAGAACAAAATGATCAGATGAGCTTGTAATAAATTTCAAAGGAGAGATTTCGAAAGTTCGTGAAGATATTTGAATGGAGATGATTTAATATTAAAGGAAATCATACACCTTTTATGCAATCTGAAATTATTCATTCATTTGTGTAAATGCCATCCAATTTGATCTTGTAAAATGCCGAAATATTATATCTAACATATTAGCGTCATTCTAAGTCTGTTTTAAAAATTTATATTAATTCAAATTATAATTTCAATTATGCAACAGTTTTTTTTAGCTAATTTCGAAATGATGTTGGCAAAAGCTGTACATGTTTGCTAACTGTTTGCACAAAATTCATCAACGTTTCACTAAATGCATTCAAAAATCTCTGAAATTTTTGTTCACGTTCCATTAAATATGAATTTTATATTTAGTATTCAGAATACTGGATAAATAATTACCATAACTCTCTCTGAAGAAGAGGTCTGATGAATCATATTAAAAAATAAAGGTTACTGAGATGAGACTTTCACTCGTTGAATTCATGACAAAAAATAACATTTTCTATTAAGCTACATTTGCTAAAGTAAGTTTATACAAGTTCTTACCTTTCTGTTTGTCAATAGCTGCATACACTTTAGCACAAGTTCCAACTCCTAATAATTCTTGCAGCTCGAACCGGCTCCCTGGAGTTGGTAATTCTTCCAGATGTATAACCTGACTAACCGGGTCCATGGACTTGCGTCTAACGGAGCTGCTGTCACTTGGATCTTCCAACATTCTTAATCCTCAATGAAGAAGTAATTACCAGCTGATTGGGTTGAATTCTACAGAGTATTACTTTAAAAATAATTTTTGCTGTCTGTGAAGGTTATCTTCAATAAGTTGCTGAAGACTGATCGCGCATTGAATTTCAAAATGGTGCTAGGTAGTAGTTCAGATTTCCACAGAACAATTCATTTATGGGAAATATTTATAGAAAAGTTATAGTCATATTTTGCCCTACAGGCTGGACATTCAATAAGCGACTTGGAAAAGCATTCAAAATTGTTTTTAAGATTTGATATAAGAGAAGTCCTTATTAATTCTTACTAAATCTATCCAACAAGAAATTAAATCTCGATGAATGAAAAATAGGTATTCTTACTTCTTATAGGCATAGGACTTCCAAAATGTTGAATTAAGTTTCAAAAAGGCTTTTCAAAATACAAGAAAATGACTTGTTTTTCCACCAAAAGTAATCAAAATTTTTCACAGACGGGAAGTTTCATACCATTTAATCTTCCGCTTTGAATTATAACAGTTCTGAAAAGAGCATAAACTGAATTCAAATATTAATATTCTAACCTTGGAAGAGCTTTAACTCAAAATAATTATCAAATTCTCTACGAAACACGGATAATGGATGTCTCAATATTTCAACCAGCAAATACTAGCACGGCTCTGTTTTGATTAATTACCAACAATTAATCAAATTACAAACTACCTGTTGCCGACGGATTTACTCAACGAACACTAAATATCCTCCTCTCCGTGAGCAATTCGAAGTGATACTTATCTCGTAATTTTCAACAGATCAGAAATTCACTGTCAATGAAGTTCCTTAGCTGAATTTGTCCAGCATGCGGATGTTGTTTGGAAATATGCCTAAATAGTTCCGGTGGTGACAGAGGAACCGTTGAAAGCGCCCCAGTATTCTGTAATTACCAGTGCCATCGAAAAGGGAGTTGAGATGTTTACAGCCTGATCGAGTATGTATAGCACAGATTCGTGGAAAGGTCACTGTTGAGCCCTGCCACACGGCAGATCTTGCTTCGTGTGCATGTATACCTCCCAGATTATTTCGTCTTGGCAAGGTAGATGGATTATTGCAAGGCTTCTCGACTGCTTGGTTTAGGATTAAGTCTAGGGGTTGGTTAGAAGTTTATGTTAGAAGGTTCTAACTAGGCTTAACGGTTGAAAATAATACTGTAAATGGAATACGAGCTGTGAATTCTCATGATTTGTTTTCCTCTATCTTGGATTTCATGGTGGAAAATTCATATTTGACTACTCGGCGCCTAATGTATTGTTTTTAAGAGGAGTTGGAACCCTAAGTCCGTTAACCCTAACCCTGTTACTTCGATGTACCTTTTCTCAAATTCTGTTATAGATTCATGATTGAAATTTTTTATACAAGTCAAGTTCTTCCTCGTATTATACTGAAATGATTTTTTAAAAAATTTTAAAATTATTTTTCGCAAATTTTTTGTGCCATAACAAAAAATGTGAAATTGGCCATTTCGATGTACCTTTTCTCAAAATCTGTTATAGATACATGTTTGAAATATTTTTATAGAAGTAAAGTACACCTTTCTCATTATACTGAAATGAGCTTTTTTTAAAAAAAACTCGAAACTTTATTTCTTATAATTTTTGTGTCAAAATAGGGTAAAATTTCAACTTGTTTAATTAAATCTTTAAAATTACAAATTAACCAAACGCTCATTTCAGTAAAATGAGGATGGAGTACTTTAGTTGCATAAAAAATTTCAAACATGTATCTATAACAGATTTTGAGAAAAGGTACATTGAAATGACCAACTTCACATTTTTTGTTATGGCACAAACAAATTTGTAAAATATAAATTTTTGAATTTATTTTAAAAAATAATTTCAGTATAATGAGAAACATCTACTTTCAAGCATTATTTATTTAAAATACTAATAATTACCTTAAAGAATATCATTTTCCATCGCGTTTTAGAATATGATAGGAAGGTAAAATATTATATACTCATAAAATGATATTCATAGAAAATATTTATTTTATTCAAAGGTCATTTCTAAATTATATATCTTAGTTGTCTATTATATTATTGTGAGACGAATAATGAATTGTTGTTACGTATTAGTTAGCATCAGTATGTGTTAGTTCCATATTAATGCTGTTTGCGAATTGTTGTTATTCCAAATTCTATATTTAATTCGATTCCAAACTGTATGTTACTCATGTTATTGTGATTCTTCCTGCATCCGTTTCCACCTGCATGGGTAATGGGGTCGAGGAGTGTTAAATAGATAAATAAAAATTAAATAATAAAAACTTTGATTAGAGTCCCATTCTTTCGAGTTGTTTTCAGTTCAAATTTTATGATATCTCATTTTCAGCGAACATAAGAATAATTTTGACTTAAAAAAGAAGAATTTGAACGTTTCAGTTATTTTCTTAACTGAAATTTTATTTGAGTATTAATTTCAATAAAAATAATATTGAATTACAAATTATGAACAACATTTATATTTTAACTTAACTTTCTTGAAATTCTGGGAAACTTTACTCAAAATTTCAATGCTTGGTTAATTTTTTCTGAGATAATTTTATAACAGACTGCCTGATAAAGTCACATTTTTGCAGGCTTGAATTACAACAAAATTTATTCTTGATATACAATACAATTTTAAAAAAAAGTTATTTTATGGGATATGTTTAAATATAAGATCCCAAGAGCTAGAATTTAGTTTTTAATTTTATTTTGACAATAAAGACATTACCAGTCAATTCTAAAAATGGTCAAAAATTAGATTTAAAATTTAAAAAAAATCAAGAATTGAAAATACTTTGAAATATTACACAAAGAAAGAAAGTTATTTAAGACAGATTCATTTTTAATCCGCAACACGAAAAAATTCCAATTTTTGCCATGATATCAATGAACAAATGGAAAGAAAAAGACTGAACGGAGGTAGGTATACAATAAGATACTAATTCCAGAACATCCATTTTATGATAAAAGCATTTTCGGAAAACATCGCACAAAAATCCTAATCGTAAATTCTTCTAAAATAAATCATTTCATGTTATACTGCTGATTGGAGTTGGTTAAATTTTGCATGGGAAACTATGTACACCTATAATAAAATTTACAGCGGTGGAACTCTGAATCTATAGATTTGTAAAAGATTGGAATTGGTTAAATTTTGCATGGCAAACTATGTACACCTATAATAAAATTCACAGCGGTGGAGCTCTAAATCTACAGATTTGTAAAAGATTTGAATGGTTAATTTTGCATGACAAACTACGCACACTTATAATAAAATTTACAGCGGTGGAACTCTAAATCTATAGATTTGTAAAAGATTGGAATGGTTAATTTTCATGACAAACTACTCACACTTATAATAAAATTTACAGCGCTGGAACTCTAAATCTATAGATTTGTAAAAGATTCCAAATGCATAACTGTTTTCACATATTATACGGAATAGAAGAATGAGCAAAAGTTTTGTGTGCTAATTGAGTTTACTTACAGATATTATCAAATAACGTCATAGCGTATAATAAAATTTCAAAGATCAACAATACATTGATAGTATGAATCGAAACATCGTTTTAAGCTACACTTATCAGAATATCGTTTGCAATATTTACGATTTTTGGGATAGCATTTCCTTATAGAAAAATTATGGTAAAGTTCTGTTAGAAATTACTATGCAAAGGTTAAAGGAAAAGCTAAATATCTGTTATGAAATATAATCTATGCTTTAAATAATTGATTATAGAATTATGGCAGAGTATTTCAAGAAAATCCCTTGCGTTTTGCCGATGAATTCAAGAAGCAGCACAAACATTTGACAGAAACTGGAATTTCAAACAAATTAAGATCGGCATGTAATGATTTGCAATATATGGATCTTCCCCTATCCTAGATTACCATCAAGCTATCGGTAGGGCTTCCTCTGGAAGGAAGCCCTTCATTGAAAACGGGCGCCCCAGCCGTGGCTTAGAGTCTTTTGGAACAAAGAGGGGGAAATTTGCGATTCTCGTGACCTGGAGTGCCGGAATTGCTGCGATTTACGAGAAACTTCCTGGAAAACTTACAGTGGTATGAAACCGCTGAAAAATAAATATTTTTTTTTGTTTAAAAATATATTAGCTTTGTCTGAAAAGACTAATCGAATCAAAATTATATTTAATTTGATTTAAATAATTTTCTTCGAAAATAAAATTCTGCAAAATGTGAATCAAAACATCGATTGCATTCATTAACACTTCAGTGGTGGTAACAGGGGTAACGATTCAGGATTTATTATCCACACATCTGAATACAAAGAAATAGTTCTTGAAGGTCTATTTGATGATCGGTTCAGATGGACACCAGTTTATTATTATTTTTTTTGTTCTTGTCTACGACTTCGACTGCGCTACCTTGACTTTGGTAGATTTTTAAATAATTTGTTGGTTTAGTTCATCTGCAACAGCTTTTGAAGGTTTTTTTCGCATGCTATACTCTCGACACTATTCCGCATTATTATTTCCAATCTCTAGAACTGAAATGAAGAGAAAATAACACGTACAGAAATCATTTACATTTCAGTTATAGAGATTACCTTTAAAATTTCACGAATAAATACTTAAAATTATAGTTACACAATAACTATGCATAACAGATCAAATTAAAATTAATATTATAATACTTTAGTCTTATAAAAATTATTTTTAATTAGATGACTAAAGATACTTACATGTAAGATAAATACCTCGATAAGTTTACTTTACCATCTCTATGTGTGAATCGTGCGCGGAACTTATTTAAATAAATTAAATTTCATCCCTGGCATAAGTAACAAGTATTTTTTTTAATAGCTAACCTCATATTCTTCTTTTTCTGTGCCTTCCACGAATAGCTTCCATCACAAACAAAAATTTTACCCTCCACACCATTGAAGATTTTTAAACTCAAAAATATTTTTATGATTGTTAAGACTAATCGAATGAAAATTACATTTATTTTGATTTACATAATTTTCTTATAAAAGCAAAATTTCTGCAAAATGCGAATAAAAACATTGATCACATTCCAGACAAGTTTGCATTTAAACAGTAAAAAAGAAGAAAAAAAAACTTCTTGGAAGTATATTGAAAAATGTTTCCAATATGCAAACGATTTTTTTTGTTACACCTGTTTTATCACGTTTATTTTATGGTATCT
>BGPR01038179.1:0-14826 GCA_013235015.1 Araneus ventricosus | reverse complement strand
ACAGTGGTTGGATTTCCCGCTTCGGAGTCCCTCAGCGGATCTCCACGGACAGAGGTGCGCAATTTACGAGTGATGTATTTCACTCCCTGGCAAAAACCTTTGGAATACGTCTCTCACACACAGCCGCCTACCATCCACAGGCAAACGGCGCAATTGAGAGATGGCACCGAACCTTGAAAGCAGCCATCATGTGCCACACATCCGTTCATTGGGTGTCGGCATTGCCTGCTGTTCTGCTTGGTCTTCGCACCGTCTTCAAAGAAGATCTCCAGTGCTCCCCTGCTGAAATGGTGTATGGCGAAAATCTTTGCCTACCAAGTCAATTTTTCGTCCAACAGCCACCACAGGCTGCAGACAATGGTTTCATAAAGAAACTAAAAACCCATATTCAGCAGTTGCGAGCAACGCCAACATCTAATCATTCTGCAAAACCTACTTTTGTATACAGAGATCTCAGCGTGTGTTCCCATGTCTTTCTGCGTGTGGACGCTGTTCAACCTTCCTTGTGGAAGCCTTACACAGGACCTTATAAAGTTATGTCACGAACAAATAAAAATTTCATCATCCTCAAGGATAACAAAAAAGTGACTGTGACTATTGATAGACTTAAGCCAGCTCATCTTTTGTTGGACAATGTTAACTCTTCTGAAAGGAAACTTGACTCTCCTGGAGTCGACACACCATCTCCCACTCCTTCAGCAAAGGAGCCTGAAAAATCAGCTATGCCTTTGCCTGAAAAATCACCTATACATACACGTACTGGTCGGCGAGTCCATTTCCCGGTCAAGTATCGAGATTTTGTGTCTTAAAAATTATAGATCCAATTTTTTTTTTCCCAGGAAGGGGGATGGTGTGGCGGCGCTAGCGTCAAGCCACTCATTTATTATTGAAATGTAAAATGTATCTTTTGTATCTGGCAACATTGTTATAATTCCAGATTGTATCCGCGCGATGCGATGTTGTTCGCATAAACTTCCGTCATGTAAATAAGTAGTGTAAATAATGTAAATTAAATGTATATAGTTTAGATCATCATTTTATTGCAACCATACACCCAGCACACTATCTAAACGCCAAAAGGGCAGCAATGGTTGGTCATTTACGGTTATAAAGAGAGAATTTAAAAAGCTCATCTCGCAATCAATAGGAAAATAGCAGTTGAAGCAACAGGAATGATTTTCTGAAATATGTATAAAATTTTTTAATGATAAAGATAACGGTGATATCCGCCCAAATTTATTTGTACACTTCTTGCGTAATGCAGAAAAACTTAAACAAATATAATTACTTTCTAAATGTATTACACAAAATGACTGAATAATATGTTGACATAAAATGCAGATGAATACTTTTTACAGGTAATCAAAAACGTAGTTTGCAATACGATTAAGAGAGCTGTATTGTTTCTAAGGGATAAGAAAATAAAGTCTGATACGAAAAGAACGACGGTTAAATATCTATCAAAATTTGAAGTTAAAAATTACTTTGTTAATTTAACCAGAAATATAAAATTCTGCACAAGAGATTCTTTTGAATTTATATTCCTTGCGAACAAACTGGTAGCCGAAGGCGGCTATAATTAATATAAAATACAAAAATAAAAACTAATTTAAACGGGCGACCCAGATAGCACATAAGTTTGCAGCAAGTTTGATTTTGACTTGATATTACCTTGCATGGCAAAATTTGACGCTTCAAACTTGAAACGAACTTGTAGCAAGTTCGCCGTGACAACTAGCGCCACCTTACCTTGTATTGCAAGTTTGCAAAACAAGCTTCTTGCAAAGATAGCACAATAAAGAGATAATTATCTTTGTCTCTGTTTTAAAAAAACTTCCGATTTTTAATAGCATCTCCTAGACCGCCCTTCTTTTTATTAATTCAATATATCAATGATAATCTGTAAAAAAACTAACTTTTTTATAAAAAAATTTTGAAACATTTTCCATCTTTTTACTAAATATAACACTCGCACTTTGAACAAAAATATATCGCCTTTTTTCTTAATGTTGAAATTTTAACGATTATAAACAAAATTAAACCTAAAAAACAGTCAATGTTTGTTGAAAAATAATAACTTATACATTTTGTCACATTTTAAAGTAATTACTTTTGAACTCTACTAGCAAACCGTAGTTATTAGCGAAAATCGCTCTCTCTTTGACTTCAAATCATATTCTCAACTCAAAAAATTAATGAAATCAAGGAAAAAGTTAAAATAATTCGTATACGAATCGAATCGAACGATGTATTAGCGAAATCTATCTTCTCCTCTCAGAGTTTAATTTCCCGAATGGTTAGCGCGTCTGCTTCGGAACCCGAAGATCGCAAGTTCTATCCCGGGTTCTGTTCGCACTCTGTTTTGGCTATAATTTGCAATGCAAGTTTGCTGAAAGTTCGTCCCATGCTGACTTCGAAGCTTGCGTTAACTTGTTTCAAACTTGCTGCAAGCTTGCACTCTTGTCATGCAAACTTGTCGCGAACTTGCACTCTTGTCATGTCAAATTTGTGGCAAGCCTGCTGCAAGCTGAAATTGCTATCTGGGGAACCAGATAGTCGACGAAGGCGGCTGGTCTAAAACATAAAAGAGGAAATACATTTATCTGTCGTTCACAAGAACTCCCCCTGAATGGTGCAGGGTAGCGACATCAAATTCTGAGGTACATTTCTATGTCAACTGTGCTATTTTCAGCTTTTAAAAGTAATTGATTCTGGAGAATTTAATTAAATAACGAAATTTAATATGTTTTAAGTGTAATTTTTAAACATTTTCGCCAATACCTTCTGCAATATTTATCGAACGCAAATTATTTATACACCATCTCAAAGAGTAATAAAATACCTTTTAAAGGGTACTATTTCCATTGCGGTATATTATTTCTCTACTTGTAATTAACGTTTCAGGATTTATTTTGAACTCAGCTTGCTGCAATATTTTCTATTCTCATAAAGTTAAATTCAAGCCAATTTGCTATTTCATCAAATCCTTCATTCACTTGCATTTGCCAGTGTTGAAGTTAATATAAGAAATTATAGTTTTCTTTGGATATTTTTATTTTCAAGGCAAACTTTTAACTTTCGGTTTTATGTTGTAGCATATACCTCTTTTAATAAGATTGCTCAGTAAAACAATCATATTATTTAATTACTCTCTTTAGGAGATGTTTTGGCTATTATTCACAAATTTTAAAATGATTATTATGAGTGTGATAGGTATGTCATGGTTACTCAGTCCGGTTCCTATCGAAGGAACAAAAGCTATGGTGAAAAAAAAATAGAATTTAAACGGTCTATCTGTCACAATAAGTCTTCCTAAACGGTGAATAGTATGGACATGAAATTTGCATATACTATTTTAGGGCCCAATTCTAGATCAACTGAGCTTTTAACATTTTTAAAAAATTATTAATTCTTAAATTATTTAATTAAATAACAAAAAGTAAGTAGATTTTCAGCGTTTCTCTCAGCTTTTTGCCAATAACGTCTGAAATATATATTGCACGAAGATGACTTATAAACCATCTTAAAGGGCAGAAAATTTTATTTTTACTGATCTGATTGTAAATGGCTTATGTTACTTTCTCCCAATTTTATTTGACGTTTTGAGATTCATTTCAACCACAATTTTGAACTATGCTTTCTATTATTGTAATTAAATTCAAACCAATTTTTTTCGTTTCATCAAATTCTTCATTCCCCTGCCTTTGCCACTTTTAAAGTTATAATAAAAATTATTGCTCTCTTTTAATATTAACAGAAAAGCAGAATTTTTATTTAAACTTTTATTCTGTAGCATGTATACCTTTCAATATGTTCGCACCGCAAATCCAATAACGCTAGTAATTATAATAATATCCCTAAACAATGCTTCATTTAATTTTGACAAATGTTTTAATGGTCCTAGTTCGTGCGTAAACTCGTTCAATATTATTAAGTCCGGTTCCGAAGGGAGAGGACCTAAGAAGAAAAAGAAGGAACACTCTCCGCTGTTTTACCGATCCAACTCACAGACACCAAAAAGGAGATAATGGTTCTTCTGATAATGGTAATAAAACCAAGATATGAAGAAGCTTCTAATTTCGCCGTATTAACGATGGGGAATTGAAAAATGGAGAACCAAGGATTGCTAGATCTTCGTGCCAAGTGGTTCAGAGTGCGGAGACGAAAGGAAGAAAAGACTTTAAGTGCTGACCGAGGGAGTCGACGACACGGGAGAGGATGGACGAAAACCAACGAAAGCTGCAAAACACTGTTTAATTATGTGTTTAAATTGTTACAGGTTCATGGATTTCAAAATATTTCATCTGGAGTAGCGCCGGATATATCACATAGCAACTCATGAATGAGAGATGAAGGAAATTTTGTGTGCGCTCTTGTGACCAAATATTATACAACTATACGAAATCTTGGTTTAAATCGCTTAAGAAGAAGGCGCCCGAAAAGTATATCTGGTTTCCTTCGCAATGCTATGAAGTATGAAACGGAATACAAATACGAAATTTATTATAAGCGAAAGTCTGAAGGATCCGCTTGTGATGTGGCTCTTCTGTCATGTCTCAGTTTCTTATTCCGAAGGTAATCAAAATCAGAGTACCAGAGGCGATCCCCGCCTTGCCCGAGGTAATCAATTTTCTTTGGAAAGGGTGACATTTGCATTGGGGAGTAAACGTGAAATACTGAAGCGGACCACTTTGGTTTCTTTTGCGCTTTTTTCTGCATTCCTTTATTTGAATATAATATTTCTATTTTCATTTCTAATATTTAGTGATGAATGGACTGAATTAAACAGCATTCCATTTTATTTTATAACAATTTAAATAAAGCGGTGTATTCGAGCCTTCCATTCTAAAGAAAAGACATAAGTGGGAGCAGGGTAAAACCGGGTACCCTTTATTCTGGCAGTATAAGATATTCTTTCTAGAGGAGAGATACTGAATTACACTGTAATAGTCAAGAAAAAGGAACAGTCTTAGTGGCATGTTACAGCTGTTGAATTCACTGCTTCTATGAAGGTTTATTTGTTTTAAGACGTCAACTCTCTAATGATCGTTTCATTTTAAACCATCCTTACTTATTAATCATTACACTTTTAAAAACCATTTTTAGCCCATCTTATTATACTTTTACTAAGGATTTGTACCCTATCAAACAATAAGGAATTACTTCAATAATTGCGCTGTTCTATTTCATTTTTATAATCTTTGCACTCGGGGTAAAATCGGATACTCCAAGTGGCATAAGACTGGGACAGTCATTACTGATGATTCCTCCGATGAAGACAATAAAAACACATCAGATGTTGATTGCTTATATTTTAATGATGAATTTTCTAACCTAAATAAAGAAGAATGGCTAATCTAATGAAAATACTGTCTTAGCTTTGATCACGAAATCTGCAGTGGCCCGTAGGAGGAAGACAACTGTTTTACATGTGAATTTTGTAACTAATGTTCATAAATTATTATCTCTACTAATAATAAAGTAAAATGTGCGTGTGTGCTAGCATAACACATGTTTATTATGCTCGTTTATTGATATTGTAGTGATAACACATGTTAATTTTGTTCATTTATTGATGTTTTTACTGCAATATGCCATCAGGATGTTGTAGTAATACTGGAAATTAATTTTACTTCATTAGTTGTGAATACGTTGAGAGAAAAATGCAGCGCATAATAACCGGTTATGCTAACATGGCAAATCATTCTTTTTTCAGTATGAGGCTTTGGGACCAGGAAAAGAAATGGACAGTGCATAAAGTATGTGAGGATATAGTGGAGCCGGAGCGCCTCAGAATGTAGTTGACAGCCTCGGGCAAGAACCGGACCCTGATAAGATGCTTGGAATGCAACTAAATTAACCGTAAAGTGAATTGTTGGGTACAGCAGGTTTATTAATCACATTGTAATTTGCATTTATCCTGGGTAGTTACTGCTTATAGTGCCGCTTGAAGGGAAGTTTTTGTACTAAATGTTTTTCTATACCAAGAAAAATACCAAACAATGTGCATGAAGTTCCCCACTTTAAAATAGGCTTATATTTCATGGGTTTTTTAAATGTCTACGGAATGTTTGTACACTCTGTATTTATATTTGGAAAAAAAATCAAGTATTTAGGTAGCTTTACAAGCGGGAAGAAATAAGGTTCATTTCAAAATGAGATATCATATGAATAGTTAGGAATTAATATATTAAAATTTGTAAAAGAAGTTGTACCACTTTTAATATTGAAAAAATTCCTATATAAAATTTCTAAATTTATTCTCATTCAAATTTGTCTTCGACTGAATCTTCCGTTCTTTAATATAAGGTCTGGAGTTTTATTTCTGGGCTGGTAAATGAAAATTAGTACTACTACCATTTCTTACGGTTGAGATATGAAAATGTTACAATACTTTTCGCAATATCTCCATTTTTCCAAAAATGTATCATTGTTAAGACGACTCAGGATAGCTATTTTTTTACTTTTTGATATAACTATGGAGGAGGACAGGCAGAGTATTTATGCACGTGTGAGATAAAAGATAGCACCGCACTCATTTGTGGAAATTGGAATTAACTACTTCCATTTCCAACGAAATCCTACCTAAATGACGCCATGCTGGATTTTTGGTATCGATAAATGGAAATTTTATTTTTGCATAGTGTACATTCCGGATGCCTTATTATTTTTATTTATTATTATGTGTAATTATGACAAATACGTTAAGAATAAATCGATTATCTCTGCAAAATATCAATTATTCAGAATTTTTCGAGATGAGAATGGTAAGTTTAAAATGTTTTTCAAAACCTTCATGAAGTGTGATTTACCAATTTGTAATATTTTAAGATATTACTTACGCTTATGTATATAATATAATGAAATTTCATTTCATTTTTGAACTATTGCGGTGCCATTTCAAAATGCTTATCATATGGTGTAATTTGATTAAATATGCATCATTCCATTTACATTTCGTTTTCCCAAATGTTGTCAGATTTATTCCCGAATAATATGACTTAGTAAAGAGTTAATTTTTAAATAAATTGATTTATCTTTCGTTATTACTGTCGAAAAACGTAATTTATGGTTATTATCGTTCCTTTTTTGAACTGTTATAATAATTTAAGGAATGGAATATTTGCAGGTACTGAACCTACGAATGAAACGTTATTGGAAGGTATACTATGCATATCGATTACTTGCAGGTTGTGTCAAATTCAATATTCTTCTGTAGGAATTTTAAAATGTTCTTTTTGTATTTGATACATTCTTATTGCGCTAATGAGATTATTAAAAGAAATATTAATGCTATTTTGTGAGAATTTTCAGTACCTCATCGAAGACAGGCGATGATTCAGTTTCACATTTCATTTGGTTTTGTGAGCTTTCTAAATCATTTGATTGAATTTTGTAGGGAAACTATATCCCCCTCCAAATCAAATTTATGGACATAAAATTACAGAACAGTGATAAAAATAAAGAGCGGCAACGTTGAACAGTGAATTTTCCAAACTTTCTTGTCAGGGCTTCGGGACCTCGCCCCTCACCAACTTTTAGCCAAAATTGTTGCTATATATTTTTATTATTTGGGGTGTTTGGGTGAGAAAAAGGTTGGGGCTTGAAGCTGGAATGTGTAGAAAATAAGCGAAAAAATTGCGAATACAAACCTGAAAAACCGGTCATTTTTATTGATTTTTTTTTAAGTTAAGGGGACAAATCCCTCCCAAATCTCCCCCTTTCTACAAATATTCATATTTTTGAACTTTTAACCTCTGTAACCCCTCAGAAGATATTTAAAGTTTAAAATAATGTTTTCCCCTCTCTAAATCAAATTCACGGGCATAAAATTACCAAACAGCGTTACAAATGGGGGGGTCGTCCCGAGAAAACGGTGGGTGATGGGGCAAAATGGGGGTCATATTTGAATTTAGGAGGTCATTTTACATAAAGATCTGAAAGAATGGTATCAGGGCTCGAATTCTTTTTTTGCAGCGCAGTGTTATCAATGCAAAACAAATTTCCGATACTGATTATCTCAAAAGACCCGAAAGATGTCTTAGGAAATTTGGTACTTGCACGTTATAGCGGCCGCCGAGATTGAATCGCCAAGCAACGGAGATAATGCAGAAATTGAAGGAAATGAAAATATAGTATGACTGATATATATACATATATATGACTGCTAAAATCCCATTTACAAAATGCAAATCTACATTGAAGAAAATGCAGATTAACAAACCGTGAAGGGCTAAAGAAAGTATCTAAATGAAACGTACCTCTGACTGTCAAGGCTGAGCGTCATAATCTTAAAGAGCTTGCTGAAAGGTCATGGGTTCGAAGCTGCACAGCAGGGTGAAAGCAAAATTTTGTACTCGCAGCTACTAAAATAAGCTGTTTGAGAACTTTAATTTTAACTAATTGTGTTTAAAACCGATGTCTATACATTCAGCATTTGATTTGATTTTGCTCTTTTTTTCTAAGCCTTGATAGTTTTCAAGCATATTTTAGATAACTGTATTTTTACTCCCTTTCCGCTACTCATTGCATGCATGTGATTCAAATTTAAAAATGTATGAATATTTGCTTCGAGGTCTCTTCAGTTAATCCTATAGAAGAAAAATAAATTGAACATAATGTACACTGCCTAATAAATAAAGTTTTTTAAAAAGATACAGTACCTACTAACCCCAATATCCAAAAATATGTAGAATTCGATAATAAACAGTATCTCTCTACCTTAGTTTTTAACAGTGGATTAAAAACAAACTATTAAATATTTGTAGAAATGAGAAACATCACGGTAACCCTACATTTAGATAAATAAATCGAAGATTGATGAAAAACTATTTTGTAATGAAATCTGTTCAATTAACAAAAGTTCAAAGCTTTCTCTCTTCATGACATAGTTTTTAAGAATTTAAGATAAACGCGATTGAATATTTGTATCAGCAATGAAAACAGTTTTAATTTCATCACAACAACGAAAAGCATTGTTGCTCCTTGTATTTAGAAAACAGCCTACACGGAAACTGAACTGCTATAATTAACCACTTAATAGTTTATTTTTTCTGCTATATTGTGCCCAAAAGTAAGAGCATTTTTTATAAGGAATTTTTATTCAAATTGATTTTATAAATACAAATTAGCAGACAAAACAGTTACAAGAATAGATTGTATTAATTTTTCATTGTTGGGCGAAAAAAGACCTAACAACTGTTTTACACTTATTTTTTACTATCCAACATTAATTAGACAGCTAGAGCCATTTACTAGAAACATTGCAAAGTAAAGAAAACGGGAAAATCAGTGGATTGGCTTAGAAAAATTATTTGACCTTTTCGGCGTTCAGGCAAATCGGGGAAGGCCCCTTTTGCCGTACCCAAACGGTTTTCGGGCATGCAACTTTTTAAAAACTTTTGAAAGTTATTTTTTGTGAAATAATATTTTCAGAACTTATCATGGAAAAAAAGGATCAAAATTTTGCTTAATTCTTTTTTCAAAAATCATCCTTTTACTCACTTAAGGTAAGTAATGAAAAAGATGTTTATAGTAATGTTATATATTGGTTTATACTGTACTCGCAAGCCTAAAAGAAAACCTGAATTAGAATCAAAATCTATTGTAGGTAGGCTCGGACTATTTCCAGACCTGGACCCTTAAAGAGAAGACTGTCTAAAGAAGTGGAATCATAAGACCAGTAATGGGGAGTGGATTTTGCCGAAGCGCGCAGTCCACAATCTCTGAACCTAATATTTCGAAGAAAGGTTGGACATAACTCAACTGCCTTAACCTATTAAATTTACTTTCCGAGGAGGATGAAATATAATAATCATAAGTTGATGGGATCACATGTGAAGTGAAATCATACAAGCCGATTTTACCGTTTTGCAAATTTACGAAAAATTATTTTCCAAACTGATGCTGGTACTCATTTTGTTATCCGCCTTCATTCAAATGATTTTGATGAAAATTTCTGCTAATCTTTTTTATTGTTTAAAAAGTATAAAAGAAGATGCGGTTATAGGGGTTCATGAAGAAAGCTCTTTTTTCCTGAAAGGTATTTGGCTTTAAAATTTACTACCTGAGTCTCGGATTGTGCCAATTTAGTGTTTATTTTCAGCTAATGGAATTTTTAAGTTAGAACAATCAATATTGAATTTGAAGTTTTGATAAAATTAGAAGAAATATCAGGCAAATAAATGTGAAGAAATTTTTTGAATCAGGAAAAATAATGTCCCAACTACAATCCTCCATTCTGCGATTCTATTATTTTAATCATTTAAATCGAAAATGTGCTATAAAGATACAATTGAAAAATTAATAACTGAAAAACCTGGATTATCACATGTAATCCACAGACCTGAGAAGAAGGAAATAGGTTTATACAAAAAGTCTTCAAGAACAAGTGTGCTAAAAGGGGTTGTACAACCAATCAGAGTGATTCAATTTAATTCAATTAATTATAGTTTTTAAATTTATTTATAAAAGACTTCTGAAAGGAATTTATTTTTTGCTATGAGGGACAGTTCATCGTAATGATAGTTTTTATGAAACGAAATACCATTGTAAAGGTTAAAATAAATAAAGAAGAAGGATTCGCTTCACGAAAGCATTCTTTTATTGAAGAAGTATGGACAAATGGTAATACAGTAAAACTCTAAGTACAAAACTCTCTCCCCTCTCCACGGCCAAATTTATTTGGCACGGAAATTTCGGACCATAGACATAATACTAAAACAGGGCCGTACCGAGGTGATCCTGCGCCCTTGGCGGAACTAGCAAAGCTGCGCCCTACGTGACACATTTTCATTAATTTTTCATCCTTTCTATAAAACCCCTACCCGGAAGAAACTACATTCCTGAAAATATTATTATACACAAATTTAGCATATTTTATCATTTATTAAATAGGTTTCATAAAAATTACGCATCCTGAAAAAATACTTGAATGAACTATATTAATGAAAAATACTGTACACAACAAAATAAATGTATCATCAAATAAATTACAAATTGCATATATTTTCTGAAAGACAGAAAATAAAACAAAATCTATATCTTATTGCAGCTATTGAACATTGGCTTTTGTTTGATGCATAATAAAGAAGAGAATTTATTTGCTTCGCACTATGTATAGTGCATAGTACATAAATTACAAATCAAAGAAATTAGAGCTGAAATTAAGCTTTGAGTATATATGAGCTGAGTTCAAATTTTATTAATATCATATGACTTTTTCTAGATCAGAGGTTCCCAACCTGTGGTTCGTTAAGGGTACTCAACATAGTTAGTGGTACTCAAAAGTGATTTTGGTAATGGCGGAAAACACAAAATATAAGAATATTCTAAAATCGTTTCGTCAGGTTCGCTTGAAAATGAAAATCTTCGAGTTCGAAAGCCTATTTACGGAATAAGAAAAAGGAGAGCGTAGATTAATATCTAGTAATTGTAAGTTTCGTCATGACCAGCTGTGCCACGACTTCATCGGGCACTGTGGTCCCCGCATAATAGCCCCCATTACGAGCGACTCATGCGACGACCCCCATTTTACCGGGGTACGACCCGTCATCGGAGATCGGCCCTAAGAGCGACATCACCATTACTGTATCCTCCAAGGGAGCGAGAACTTGCTTACTTATCCGGTAGCTTCTCATCTGTGAACTTCGCCATGCTGGGATCATGTGATTAAATATGCGATTATATAAAAATAAGGAAATTAGTGATAATGTGATTAAATAAAGAAATTAGTTTTTCATCTTAAATTGAAAAGTTTTGTTGCAAATCATACATTTTTTTCATTTCTTTAATTTAAAGAAAAAAATTTGTACAGTTATTAAATTGGTATCATTAAAAAGATATTTTTAAATTTTAAAATGACGTAAAAAGTCATTTTAGATGATATTTTGAAAAATACGGCGAAAAGACAGCAAAATCTTGCCTCCTTTTTTATTAACTGAAATTTTAATTATCTTTTGAACTTTGAAAAGTTGATAGTGATTCTACTCTTGTTTTGAAGATCATATGCGCCAAATTTCATCAATATCAAGCAAAAATGTCAATTTTTTAAAAAAGACAAATAACATTATTGGGAAGTAAAATTTTATGGTTAAATCAGTTACAATTATCAAGACAAGCAAAATCAAGGAGATCATGACTTTGGTGTAAAATAGTTGCATTAGATTTTAACGTATGACTACATTCCTCCCATTGCGGTATCAGGAAGGAATTTGACTCACACGCTAAAACGCCACGGAACTTGGTATGGGAGATCCTCTATATCTCGATAATTACATATGTTAAAAACACAACTAATGTCTAATTTTAGAGATAAAGGGTAACACCAGAAGTTACAAAAAAAACTTACATAAACTTAAAAACTTACGAGAAACTTCGAGAAACAAAAGAATTTAACATCAGCGGTTGTTTGAAAAGACAGCCTCCCGTCATTTTTTCATATGCAATAAACTCTGACACCAAATACTATAATATTAATTTTATAATTTGCTAGTAACCATGCTTTTGTATGCATATTTTTACTACTAATAAAAGCGCATGTATGCATAGGTGGCTGTCTGTTGGCGTTCTACTAGACAGACCGTTGAGCCTAGAGTTGCCAAATTTGGTACAAACCTACTATGAAGGGTGGCAAAGTAAACCTTAGTGAGTTTATCAAAACTTTAATTAATTAAAACTTAAGAATTTTCGGGTGGGGGTTCAGCGATAATAGCCGGAAATATTATCATTTAAAAATAATTTCTACACCGCTTTATACTTAAAAAAAATTATGTCTCAAATTATAACAGTCTAGTTGTAGTGTAATTTTTTCTTAAATTTGACAATCTTTTTTTAAAAAAATAAAGGAATAATTTACAACAATGCTGGATTGAAAGTCAAACTAATTTCACTGATTCGTCAAATCTTTAATTTAATATTTATCTTGATGTTTCTCTTATGTTTAAAAACGAGATATAAAAATTAATTTTGATTATTACAATATAAAACCTTTTGTTGTTGTGGAATGCTACTATTTTCGTTGCCTTTCCAGTTTTTTTTCAGTGTAATTTTTTGTTAATTATTTGCTACTTGAAATAAATTTACTGCTTTAATAGATTTACTATATTATTTTGATAGATTTTCTTTTTAGCTAAGATCTAAAATTCATTTTTTCACTTAGGGCAGATAATTTTCAATGGAAAACATACCATCTATTTATTTGTAATAATTAGGTAGAAAATTCAAATTATAGTCAGATAAATAAAGTGTAATAAATGTAATTCAAATTTGAATTATGCATGATCGAAATAAATTTAATTTTCATTGAATTTAATGATATTAAAGTGCCATTCTGCCTAAGACGTTTTAACAATTGAATGTAAAAATCAAAGTCATTAATTTTATTAGATGTAAAACATATTGCCTTAAAACTTAGTTCAAATTAGCATGCGAAAAATTAAATAAGTTGATGTTTTTTAAAAATTGGTTGGCATAAATAATATATAATTAATAAAATGAGCGAATCAGCTGGCAGTAGAAGGCGGCTAGTATTTAATACAACAAAAGAAATTTAAAAATACAGAAATAATTTTAGCTCACGTCTTTAAAACTAATTTATCTATTTTGAAAAGAATGAGAATGTCCAAGTATTTCTTTATGCGCCCACTCTCTGATGAAACAAAAACAGAAAAGCATTAACAACAACGTATTATTTGCCACTAAAGAAAAGCCAAAGGACAACTCGTCCAATAAGGACGAGGCCCCTTTATCCTTCCTACAATATAGTAAATAAGATAAAATAAGACCCCCCACCCTAAAACAAAACACTCTAAGAAAAAGCGCGATTCCCCTCTTCCTTTGAGCTTTTAATAGTCAAATTATGTGAATATTTTGCCCTCCCTCCCCTCTTATTAGCATCTTAGAGGTTCGAAGAAGAATCTTAAGGCAGGCGAGTTCCCTTGTCCATCTATTTTACGATTGTAAAATGAGATGCAAAAAAGAAGAAAAAGCATGTTTTGCCATCTCTAGGAAAGAACCACACCCATGGTCAAAGAAGGGCCCTTTTCGCCTTGCTGGAGGACCCTTTTTTCCTGCGGCAGCAAGAAACTCAAAATTCCAAGAAAAGACGCAGGCACTTTCTCTCCTTGTCTGTAAGGGGGTCAAAACCAGACAAGCTGGCAGCTTGAGCACTGGACAAAACAATTAGCCACTCCCGTAATGTTTAGTGAGCCACTGAAGACTTATTCTCAAATTATTTTTTATTTGCACAGCAGATCTTACCAATCTAACTCTTAAACTAAGTTTTTTAAACGGTCATTTTTGCGCCCCCGTTCTACCTGCGCCATTGACGGGGCCAATCTCGCCACCCCCTCGGTACGGCCCTGACGAAAAGTGGAATATGCAAAAAACTGAAAAAAGTCCAAACAAATTAAAACGAAAAGATCTCGGAATGGAGATAAATCAAAATAAGATCATAATGAATGAGACAAAGTATTAAAAACGGGAAAATAAATTTCTACAAATTTAAATAATCTTCAAACGTAGCAAACATTCCAAAGCAAATTTTCTTTAACCACAAAACATTATACGCCCCGAAATTGTGTCACTTCATCGCAGGCATTTATATCGCTTCTTACACAGTTGCAATTAGGATGCAATTTTTAAAACTTTTGAATAGCAAAATGAGCAATCCTGTGTTTGATGTTTTATATAAATGTATGTTTAATATATTGAAGGGCGGTGGAATAATTGTCTATCCACTTTTCTTAATTTCTTTTTCCTTAAACTTGCTCCTGGTTTACTGATGTTTCATATATCAGCAGTATTAAAACTAAAATTTTAAAAAGC
>BGPR01038178.1:1254-14826 GCA_013235015.1 Araneus ventricosus | reverse complement strand
ATTGCTCAAACCAACATTGAAAAAGCTAACTGTCTTGCCGAAAGCCTAGAAAAACAATTTCAACTCAACGACCTTCACCACAATGACACTGAAACTATGGTCCGGGACTCTGTCGAGAAATTCCTAAATTCCACTCCCAATTCCCACACAGACTTCCCCCCACCCCATAATGACGAATTAATTAAATGCATCAAAAAACTCAAAAAGAATAAGGCGCCGGGTTACGACGGAATTAGTAACAAAATTATTATTAACCTCCCAATTAATTGCATCACCACACTCAGAATAATTATCGAAAACATCATGAAATTTGGGTACTTCCCCACTAGATGGAAGACAGCCACTGTTATCCCCATTCTTAAGCCAGGCAAAGATCCTACTGATCCTGTGAGCTACAGACCCATCTCACTATTGCCATCTATTAGCAAAATTGCCGAACACGTAATACTCAGTAGACTCAATGACCACCTTGAAGAAAAAGATATCCTCATCCCCGAACAATTTGGCTTTAGGAAAAACCTCTCCACCACACACCAATTATATAGAGTCACTGAATTCATACAAGAGGGTCTAAACAACAAACAAAAAACAGGGGCTGTTCTTCTAGACATTCAAAAGGCTTTCGACAGAGTCTGGCAAGACGGGCTTATTCATAAACTTATCAGTTATAACATCCCCCGCTATCTCATCAAAATTTTTCATTCATACCTCTCTAATAGAAATTTTGCTGTTAAAGTAAACAACGAAATGTCGCATAATAAGACCATAAAAGCAGGAGTAGCTCAAGGCTCGAAAATCGGGCCGGTTCTGTTTGCTCTTTTTATAAACGACATTCCCAAGCAATTCAACACAAGTCTTAGCATATTTGCCGACGACACAGCAATACTGGCACGAAACAAAAATCACAACTTTGTCCAATTAGCACTCAATAGACACCTTAAAACGCTTGAGGACTGGTTCATTAAATGGAAAATCCAAATTAATGCTGATAAAACTGAAGCCGTTATGTTCTCCCACAAGGTTACCCCCCCCCCTCCCATTAAAATTTTTAATCAAATAATCCCGTGGTCTCAGCAATGCAAATATCTTGGCGTTATTTTAGATAAAAGATTAACCTGGAAACCCCACTGCCTCCACATCAAGAAAAAGTTTCGAGACATCTGCCGTAAATTTTACCCCCTAATTGCTCGAAACTCCAATATGAATAGAAATAACAAACTACTTATTTACACTGCCTATTTGCGTCCAGTACTCACGTATGCCTGTCCTGTGTGGGGCTATGCAGCTAACTCTAGTATTAAAATTCTGGAAACTGAACAAAACCTCTTCATAAGAAAAATTTGTAAAGCCAAACGCTACATGCTCAATAGAGATCTATACAGATCACTCAACTATCCAACTTTCAAAACTTTCATTAAGAAACTCTCCTCTAATTTCTACAACAAACTTGAAAACCATCCCAACGAGGCAATTAAAAACATTCCTAACTACGCCCCTGATATAAAAATTAAAAGACCTCGCAACATTCTCCTATAAATCTCTCCTTTTTATCATTTCCCCTGTAAATTTGTCTTTCTTCAGTAGCTCACTTATTTTTATTTCTTTGATCAATTTGTTAGCCTGCAACCCCACACCCCCACCCCGTCAGCTGAACCAATAAGATCCCTGCCAATGCATTCTCCATCTCACCCACCCCTGCTGCCAAGACACTCTCCATCTGCCGGCAAGCTCCACCCACCTCTCCAGCTGATCTCGACTCTGATTGGCCCAGCAGCTAGACTTATATACTTGCTCCTCCCTAGCTCCTCACTTCCTACCACGACCTTCTCACCTCTCAGTCACTGATCTGACACCATGAGAAAAAGCACAAGATCTGACCAACAACAGACATCACGGCAATATATGGACTGTAAGGCTCCCCTACCTAGCCAGGACAGGAGGTAGCCCCCCTGCGGGGGGCGGGTACTCCCTGAATACGTTGACTAAATGGGCGCCTCAGATTTCATTTTTTGATTTCATATCACTCTCTCAGTTATAATCATGTCTGGTCGTGGTAAAGGCGGTAAAGTTAAGGGAAAGAGCAAGACTCGTTCCAGCCGAGCAGGGCTTCAATTCCCTGTCGGACGTATCCATCGTCTTCTCCGAAAAGGCAATTATGCCGAACGTGTTGGAGCTGGAGCACCAGTTTACTTAGCTGCCGTGTTAGAATACTTGGCTGCTGAAGTGTTGGAGTTGGCCGGTAATGCCGCCAGAGACAACAAGAAAACTAGGATCATTCCTAGACATCTCCAACTCGCCATCCGAAACGACGAAGAGTTGAACAAACTCCTTTCCGGAGTCACTATTGCTCAGGGTGGTGTATTGCCAAACATTCAAGCTGTCTTGCTCCCCAAAAAAACCGAAAAGAAAGCTTAAGTTCAGTCTTTCTACAGAAAGAAAAAAAAAGGCCCTTTTAAGGGCCAACAATTGACTATATATTAGCTCATTAACATTACAAGTGAATGTGTTAAGAGTGGCGCTTTGAATCAAACACATTGTGAAATCGAATAATATTTTTCATTTCTTAACTTTACTTTAATTATTTAATTTTAAATTGCACAAGTTATTTAAAATAGAAGGTTGTCTGTGATAATCAAAGAGAGTGCTATCAGAATTAGGTTATTATTATTGAAATTGTACTTATTTCAGTTTCATTAACAAGTCCCGTAAAGTAACGCCATCTATGGCGAAAAGTGAGAGTTGGAAATCAATTCTACAGTTCTAAACAAGAGAGACTTCATAAGAAGGAAAGTTATATGTTTTTTTTTAACGTGAACAATAAAAAGTGCATGAATGGGAAGAGATTTTCAATAGAAAACATTATTATTTTGAACAAAAAATTAATATTAATTATAAAATAGTAGAATTCATAAGATGTAACTATTATATAATTGTGTGTGCTAAGGAATGTTTTGGCCCTTAAAAGGGCCTTTTTTTTTATTCCCAACTGAGAATTTTTTTTTTTTAACTTAGGCACGTTCTCCCCTAATTCGTCTAGCGAGTTGAATGTCCTTAGGCATGATAGTTACTCTCTTGGCGTGGATGGCGCACAAGTTAGTGTCTTCGAACAAGCCCACTAAATAAGCTTCGCTAGCTTCCTGCAGAGCCATAACAGCAGAGCTTTGGAAACGGAGATCGGTTTTGAAATCTTGAGCGATTTCTCTCACCAAACGTTGAAATGGCAGTTTGCGGATCAAGAGCTCAGTGGATTTTTGATAACGACGGATTTCTCTCAAAGCGACAGTTCCGGGCCTGTAACGATGGGGCTTTTTCACACCACCAGTGGCTGGGGCGCTCTTACGAGCAGCCTTAGTAGCCAGTTGTTTCCTGGGGGCTTTGCCTCCGGTACTCTTACGAGCGGTCTGCTTAGTACGAGCCATAACGCAATTCTCTCAACAGAATTAGAATAAACGCCCTAGATTTCACTCATCTTTTTATATGATCCCAAACAGTGGGAGAAGGTGGGTGAGTGAAGCACTCTCTGCGAATCGGAAGCGTGGTAGGCGGTTCCTAATTCCTTTGCGTATTTATACCATACTTATAAAATTTTCATTTATCATTTCAGATTCTCGATTGCGAAGATGTCCGAAGAAACTGCCGCTGTTGCTGCAACTCCCGCCGCCGCCACGCCTAAGAAAAAGGCAAAAAGTGGCGCAGCTAAATCGAAAGCTAACCCTCCAACTCATCCGAAGGTTTCCGAGATGGTCGTGAAGTCAATCACCACTCTGAAAGAGCGAGGTGGTTCTTCTCTGCAGGCTATCAAAAAGTACATCAGCAGTGAATATAAAGTCGATATCGACCGTTTGACACCTTTCATCAGAAAATATTTGAAAAGCGCTGTCGCTGCTGGAACTCTCGTTCAAACGAAAGGCAAGGGAGCCAACGGTTCATTCAAGCTGAGTGCATCCGGTCAGAAAACCAAGGAGCCTAAGAAAACTGTCAAAAAGGCTGCTCCCTCTCCAAAGAAAGCAAAAGCCCCTGCTAAGAAAACTGCCAAACCAAAGGAAAAAGCAGAAAAAAAGAAGCCTGCTGCTAAAAAATCTACTGGTGCCACGAAAAAGGTTGCGAAGCCGAAATCTCCCAAGAAGGCTAAGGCTACAAAACCGAAAGCACCCAAGCCCAAAAAGCTAAAAACACCCAAAAAAGCAGCACCTAAAAAGGCTTCTAAGAAGTAAATGGACATTTAACACGTGAAAAAAACGGCCCTTCTCAGGGCCATAAAATTAATTACTAAAAACACTTCTGCCATGATTTCGAAACTAATTACTTCTCTTAAATTAAACTTAGCTTTTTTTTAAAATTCCCCCAATAAGAAATACCTTAGCACACACAACTCAGAAAGTATTCATTTATTGATAACATTATGTCACTCTAACACGATAAGATGTAAACACTTCATAGTTATGTAAAGACACTAATGAGGAACAGAATGAAAAATGTCAACAGCGATGCGGGGAGGGGGGCGTAGCACACGGCCTCTGTGGGCCACAATCTATATTTAATCACACACATAATATTTAATCAAAGTTCAACATAATAAAAGATGAGATTAACCTGAGTAAAAATATTACATGATAAGTGATTAAAAGGGTATTGAGAAATTACGAAAAGGGGGGGGGGATATAGAATAAAAGGGAAGAAATTTAGAGAGAGCAAATTAATACCTAATAAGTAGTGCTGTTGAGATTTCACATGCCCGGAGTGGTAGGGGAGTCAGGGAAGGAGGTAGCTGCCGTCAGCGAACTTAATCGCTCACCAGAGCGTTCAGGATGATAAGGATTTTCTCCTGTTTCGTTTTGGCCTTTTTGCAGAGTCTAATTGCTTCCAGCAAGGTGGGGAATTCTCCAAGGATTGATTTTAAGTCCTTTATTGCTTGTAGAGATTCTTTTATGTCTGGGATGTCCTGACTGCGAGTAATCAACATATTCCAGGAAGTACACGCCCCCCGCAGGGGGCTACCTCCAATCCTGATAAAATATCGTCCATGGCGGTAATTCTATTTTGAACTGACCACCCATGACGTCAGTAACTAAGTAGTGTAAATGGGCGTGATTGGTGAAACAATCTCTTGACCTCATCGAATTGTGGGGTTTGTTGATGTTTTTTACACGTGGTTGTGTTTACAAACAATCCAATGTTGTTTTTCCACAAACACATGGACAGTGCATCATTGTCATCTGTTTTTAGTATTTCGTTCCTATTTCACGGAAGCCTACAGTGAGGACGAGTTCATTACTACTTCTTTAGACTGCAAATGTGACGGGAGGAATGAGGAATGAGAAATGAAACAGTTGAGAGATTTCAATAAATTGTTTTATTTTATCTTTTAATTAAAATTGCTACTCTCAACTTTTCTTTGGTGTTAAATAAGGAATTGCGATTGGGGGGGGGGGTGATTGACATGGAAGTGTGTTATAATGCTTGAAAGTGTTAAAATAGGTTTTGTTTATGGAATTGTTAAATTGATTATTTGACATAATTCAATGATATTTTAATTTAATATGCACCTGAAAGTTTTTATTTAAACCATTTAGTGCTCAGGTGAACGTTTCCTCTTAATTAAGAAACTAGGTCATTTGGAAAACAGAAATCCTGCATCAGCATCCCACTCTCCAAACTTCCTTTTCACCCAACGGTGTATAACATTCTGTATTCATATTTTTCTGTCAGTTACTGATGTAAGATGGTGCACAGTGCTGTTTTAATGTGTTTTCGAATCTTATTTTTAAATTTTAATGCCTGTTTTACGTAAAAGATTCTCTTTTGGGTGAGCTAAAAATTGTTATTTTAAATCAGAATAAAATGAAATTTCCCTCGCCTTTATTCATAAATGAGTTTATTATTCGTGTTTGACAGTTATTTGCTGCAAGCAGAAACATTGAAGGGCTTCTTTACAATGGAATTTGAGTTTCTAACCCCCCACCCACTTAGTTTAAGTGTAATAATAACATAAAAAATTATTAGTATATGTTATTATATCTTTTTGAAATAAAATTTAATTATTTGTTAAGAAGGAGAACATAAATACATTTATCATTCTGTTGTCACTTAGGAAAGAGAAAACATAACTATGAATGTGCGCACATCAAATGTCAACGTATTGAGTTTTTTTTTTAATAATTTTACTACTGTGGTTGCAACTCATTTTGCATTCATTGACATGGTTATGTGTTATTTTTAATACCTTTCGCAAAGAAAACAGTGTTCGACAACATGTGTTGGCCCTGAAAAGGGCCTTTTTTTTGTGCAAGGGATTTTTTTTTCTTAACCTCCAAAACCGTACAAAGTACGTCCCTGCCTCTTCAAAGCATAAACAACGTCCATAGCGGTGACGGTTTTCCTCTTAGCATGCTCAGTGTAAGTGACAGCATCTCGGATAACGTTTTCCAAGAAAACTTTGAGGACACCTCGAGTCTCTTCGTAGATCAAGCCAGAAATACGTTTGACTCCACCACGTCTAGCTAAACGCCTGATTGCGGGTTTGGTAATACCCTGGATGTTATCACGAAGAACTTTACGATGCCTTTAGCACCTCCTTTACCAAGACCCTTGCCTCCTTTACCACGACCAGACGACTACTCAATATAGAAAATACGTTTTTTGCCAGATCGCGCAAAATGTCCTTTATATACTAATTTTAACCCGCCCCGGCTCAAAGAGCGAAACGCGATTGGTTGGTTTCAGTTGGAGAAAACGTGTATTTAAAGAGAGCGATTTATTTTGCGCGCTATTTCATTTTCGTTCTCGTATCGATATGCCTCCCCAAGCATCTGGTAAAGCTGCAAAAAGGCCGGAAGGCCAAAAAAGCAGTGCGTGCCGGTGATAAGAAAAAGAGAAGCGCAGGAAGGTCTTTTCGCTATTTACATCTACAAAGTCTTGAAACAGGTCCACCCCGATACTGGTATTTCCAGCAAAGCCATGTCTATTAGATTCTTTCGTGAACGACATTTTCGAGCGCATTGCGGCCAGATCTTCCCGATTAGCTCACTACAACAGAGAGACACAATCGCAGTCGGAAATCCAAACAGCTGTGAGGCTTTTGTTGCCTGGCAATTATGAACATGCTGTATCTGGAAGGAACCAGGCAGTTACTAAGTACACTAGCTCCAAGTAAACAGTTCAAATCCTTGGAACAAAAAAAAAGAGCCTTAAGGCCAACACATGTGCGAATATTGTATTGTTTGCACATAACAATATATATCACAATAATATTAAGAACAGAAATTGATTTTGCTAGAGGTGTCTATGTAAACAATGAATTTCTTTTCAAGTTAACGTAAGGTTAAAACAATGAATGTTTCATGAATAACACCTATTTAAATTTTCAAACATGTAGAAAAATAATTTTAAAAAAATGAATAACTGTATATTTCATACTTACTGTGTCTGTAGACTTTCAATTGGAAGTTACTATTTTCTTTCAATTCTATAAAACAAGAAGAAATTTTGAGTCAAAAGCATTTACAATATGAATATTACTGAATGAATTTCTGAATATATGAATTTTATATGAATGAATATGAATTTTAACGAAATCAAAATCAGCAGTTGATTGCACTTAGGTGACATATTTAAAGGAATAAACTGTTTTCTGTTAGGAAAACAATGAATTTATAAAAAAAGAAATCGATTGATTAAAAAAAAACATTTGTACACACATATATGGATCATATTTTAAAATATCAATTTTTTAGAAGTGGAAAAAATTTAAAAGATGCCAACAGCACGCGGTGTTCCCAGGTGGTCACCCTCCCAAGTACTGACCGCGCCCGATGCTGCTTAACTGCGGTGATCAGACGAGAACCGGTGCTTTCACATGGTATGGCCGTTGCAGTAACACAGAGCAAAGTCAAGTTCAGATTCGTCCTTAACTTCATTCCTTCCTAAATATTTCTTAAAATACTCTGTCTATTTTTTATTCAACTTCATTATTGCATTATTTCTTCTCACGGCTACCGCCGCAGAGCTCAGGAGCAGGAGGTTGCTTCCTGGAAGAAAAAAAAAAGGACAAACATCCTCTCAATTCAACCACTGCCCCTCATTCAGTAATTAAACACTCAAGCATCACTCATTCAAACAAAAATATCCACTCTTAAAAAAAAAAAAAAAAAAAAATCTTCTTCTTTACTTCAAACATAGAAAAATAGCCCTCTCTTATTATTTAAACTCTTGTTATTTCTACTAGTTCAATCGCATCTAGCCATTTTAAAGTGAAATTAAAAAAGTTTCCAAGAATCTGAAACTGAAACTAAAATTGGTCATCAAAGGGTTGTGTTTAATAACCATGTTTCCTTTTTTTTTTTTTTTTTTGTTTGTTTACTAGTTTCTTTTGTTGACAACTTAAACACGTGCAAAGACGAGAAATGATGCGAAATCGACGATTTGGAAGGAAGGCGTTCCACGTCACTTTATATATCTCTCTCATTGGCTGAATCGGGTTTCTGGGTACCACTATATAAACGAGTCCTTTTACGGGCGCCTCAGATTTCATTTTGATTTCATCACTCTCTCAGTTATAATCATGTCTGGTCGTGGTAAAGGCGGTAAGTTAAGGGAAAGAGCAAGACTCGTTCCAGCCGAGCAGCTTCAATTCCCTGTCGGACGTATCCATCGTCTTCTCCGAAAAGGCAATTATGCCGAACGTGTTGGAGCTGGAGCACCAGTTTACTAGCTGCCGTGTTAGAATGCTTGGCTGCTGAAGTGTTGGAGTTGGCCGTAATGCCGCCAGCAACAAGAAAACTAGGATCATTCCTAGACATCTCCAACTCGCCATCCAGACGACGAAGAGTTAGACAAACTCCTTTCCGAGTCACTATTGCTCATTGGTGTATTGCCAAACATTCAAGCTGTCTTGCTCCCCAAAAAACCGAAAAGAAAGCTTAAGTTCAGTCTTTCTACAGAAAGAAAAAAAAAAAGGCCCTTTTAAGGGCCAACAATTGACTATATATTAGCTCATTACATTACAAGTGAATGTGTTAAGGTGGCGCTTTGAATCAAACACATTGTGAAATCAGATAATATTTTCATTTCTTAACTTTACTTTAATTATTTAATTTTAAATTGCACAAGTTATTTAAAATAGAAGGTTGTCTGTGATAATCAAAGAGAGTGCTATCAGAATTAGGTTATTATTATTGAAATTGTACTTATTTCAGTTTCATTAACAAGTCCCGTAAAAGTACGCCATCTATGGCGAAAAGTGAGAGTTGGAAATCAATTCTCAGTTCTAAACAAGAGAGACTTCATAAGAAGGAAAGTTATATGTTTTTTTAACGTGAACAATAAAAGTGCATGAATGGGAAGAGATTTTCAATAGAAAACATTATTATTTTGAACAAAAAATTAATATTAATTATAAAATAGTAGAATTCATGAATGTAACTATTATATAATTGTGTTAAGGAATGTTTGGCCCTTAAAGGGCCTTTTTTTTATTCCAACTGAGAATTTTTTTTTTTTTACAGGCACGTTCTCCCTAATTCGTCTAGAGTTGGATGTCTAGGCATGATAGTTACTCTCTTGGCGTGGATGGCGCACAAGTTAGTGTCTTCGAACAAGCCCACTAAATAAGCCTAGCTTCCTGCAGAGCCATAACAGCAGAGCTTTGGAAACGGAGATCGGTTTGAAATCTGAGCGTTCTCTCACCAAACGTTGAAATGGCAGTTTGCGGATCAAGAGCTCAGTGGATTTTTGATAACGACGGATTTCTCTCAAAGCAGCACAGTTCCGGCCTGTAACGATGGGGCTTTTCACACCACCAGTGGCTGGGGCGCTCTTACAGGCACCTTAGTAGCCAGTTGTTTCCTGGGGGCTTTGCCTCGTACTCTTACGAGCGGTCTGCTTAGTACGAGCCATAACGCATATTCTCAACAGAATTAGAATAAACGCCCTAGATTTCACTCATTTTTATATGATCCAAACAGTGGGAGAAGGTGGGTGAGTGAAGCACTCTCTGCGAATCAGGAAGCGTGGTGAGCGTTCCTAATTCCTTTGCGTATTTATACCATACTTATAAAATTTTCATTTATCATTTCAGATTCTCGATTGCAAGATGTCCGAAGAAACTGCCGCTGTTGCTGCACTCCGCCGCCGCCACGCCTAAGAAAAGGCAAAAGTGGCGCAGCTAAATCAGCTACCCTCCAACTCATCCGAAGGTTTCGGATGTCTAAAGTCAATCACCACTCTGAAAGAGAGGTGGTTCTTCTCTCAGGCTATCAAAAGTACATCAGCAGTGAATATAAAGTCGATATCGACCGTTTGACACCTTTCATCAGAAAATATTTGAAAAGCGCTGTCGCTGCTGGAACTCTCGTTCAAACGAAAGGCAAGGAGCCAACGGTTCATTCAAGCTGAGTGCATCCGGTCAGAAAACCAAGACCAAGAAAACTTCAAAAGGCTCCCTCTCCAAAAGCAAAGCCCTGCTAAGAAAACTGCCAAACCAAAGGAAAAGCAGAAAAAAAGAAGCCTGCTGCTAAAAAATCTACTGGTGCCACGAAAAGGTTGCGACCGAAATCTCCCAAGAGGCTAAGGCTACAAAACCAGCCAAACAAAAAGCTAAAACAAAAAAGCAGCACCTAAAAGGCTTCTAAGAGTAAATGGACATTTAACACGTGAAAAACGGCCCTTCTCAGGGCCATAAAATTAATTACTAAAACACCACTTCTGCCATGATTTCGAAACTAATTACTTCTCTTAAATTAAACTTAGCTTTTTTAAAATTCCCCAATAAGAAATCCTTAGCACACACAACTCAGAAAGTATTCATTTATCGATAACATTATGTCACTCTAACACGATAAGATTAAACACTTCATAGTTATGTAAAGACACTAATGAGGAACAGAATGAAAATGTCAACAGCGATGCGGGGGGAGGGGCGTAGCACACGGCCTCTGCCACAATCTATTTAATCACACCAATATTTAATCAAAGTTCAACATAATAAAAGATGAGATTAACCTGAGTAAAAATATTACATGATAAGTGATTAAAAGGGTATGAGAAATTACGAAAGGGGGGGGGATATAGAATAAAGGGAAGAAATTTAGAGAGAGCAAATTAATACCTAATAAGTAGTGCTGTTGAGATTTCACATGCCCGGAGTGGTAGGGGATCAGGGAAGGAGGTAGCTGCCGTCAGCGCTTAATCACTCGAGCGTTCAGGATGATAAGGATTTTCTCCTGTTTCGTTTTGGCCTTTTGCAGAGTCTAATTGCTTCCAGCAAGGTGGGAATTCTCCAGATTGATTTTAAGTCCTTTATTGCTTGGAGATCTTTTTATGTCTGGGATGTCCTGACTGCGAGTAATCAACATATTCCAGGAAGTACACGCCCGCAGCTACCTCAATCCTGATAAAATATCGTCCATGGCGTAATTCTATTTTGAACTGACCACCCATGACGCTAGTAACTAAGTATGTAAATGGGCGTGATTGGTGAAACAATCTCTTGACCTCATCAATTGTGGGTTTGTTGATGTTTTTTACACGTGGTTGTTTACAAACAATCCAATGTTGTTTTTCCACAAACACATGGACAGTGCATCATTGTCATCTGTTTTAGTATTTCGTTCCTATTTCACGGAAGCCTACAGTGAGGACAGTTCATTACTACTTCTTAGACTGCAAATGTGACGGAGGAATGAGGAATGAGAAATGAAACAGTTGAGAGATTTCAATAAATTGTTTTATTTTATCTTTTAATTAAAATTGCTACTCTCAACTTTTCTTTGGTGTTAAATAAGGAATTGCGATTGGGGGTGATTGACATGGAAGTGTGTTATAATGCTTGAAAGTGTTAAAATAGGTTTTGTTTATGGAATTGTTAAATTGATTTTTGACATAATTCAAATATTTTAATTTAATATGCACCTGAAAGTTTTATTTAAACCATTTATTCAGGTGAAGTTTCCTCTTAATTAAGAAACTAGGTCATTTGGAAAACAGAAATCCTGCATCACATCCCACTCTCCAAACTTCCTTTTCACCCAACGGTGTATAACATTCTGTATTCATATTTTGTCAGTTACTGATGTAAGATGGTGCGTGCTGTTTAATTTGTTTTCAATCTTATTTTTAAATTTTAATGCCTGTTTTACGTAAAATTCTCTTTTGGGTGAGCTAAAATTGTTATTTTAAATCAGAATAAATGAAATTTCCTCGCCTTTATTCATAAATAGTTTATTATTCGTGTTTGACAGTTATTTGCCAAGAAACATTTCAGGGCTTCTTTACAATGGAATTTGAGTTTCTAACCCCCCTCCCACTTAGTTTAATTAATAATCATAAAAAATTATTAGTATATGTTATTATATCTTTTGAAATAAAATTTAGTTGTTAAGAAGGACATAAATACATTTATCATTCTGTTGTCACTTATGAAAGAGAACATAACTATGAATGTGCACACATCAAATGTCAACGTATTGAGTTTTTTTTAATAATTTTACTGTGTTTGCAACTGATTTTGCATTCATTGACATGGTTATTTTTTAAATACCTTTCAGAAAACAGTGTTCGACAACATGTTTTGGCCCGAAAGGCCTTTTGTCAAGGGATTTTTTTTCTTAACCTCAAAACCTTACAAGATATCCCTTCTTCAAAGCATAAACAACATCCATAGCGGTGACGGTTTTTCTTAGCATGCTCAGTGTAAGTGACGAGCATCTCGGATAACGTTTTCCAAACTTTGAGGACACCTCGAGTCTCTTCGTAGATCAAACCAGAAATACGTTTGACTCCACCACGTCTAGCTAAACGCCTGATTGCGGGTTTGGTAATACCCTGGATGTTATCAAAGAACTTTACGATGCCTTTTAGCCCTCCTTTCAAGACCCTTGCCTCCTTTACCACAGACGCAGTAAGCTCAATATAGAGAAAAGCGTTTTTGCCAGATCGCGCAAAATGTCCTATACTAATTTTACCCCGGCTCAAAGAGCGAAACGCAGTTATTTGTTCAGTTTGGAAAACGTGTATTTAAAGAGAGCGATTATTTTGCGCTATTTCATTTTCGTTCTCGTATCAGATATGCCTCGCATCTGGTAAAGCTGTCAAAAGGCCGGAAAGGCCCAAAAAAGCAGTGCGTGCCGGTGATAAGAAAAGAGGAAGAAGCGCAGGAAGGAATCTTTCGCTATTTACATCTACAAGTCTTGAAACAGGTCCACCCATACTGGTATTTCCAGCAAAGCCATTCTATCATAGATTCTTTCGTGAACGACATTTTCAGGCGCATTGCAGCCGAATCTTCCCGATTATCACTACAACAAGAGGAGCACAATCACCAGTCGGAAATCCAAACAGCTGTGAGGCTTTTGTTGCCTGGCAATTGGCCAAACATGCTGTATCTGAAGGAACCAAGGCAGTTACTAAGTACACTAGCTCCAAGTAAACGTTCAAATCCTTGGAACAAAAAAAGGCCCTTTTAAGGGCCACACATGTTAATCAGAATATTGTATTGTTTGCACATAACAATATATATCACAATAATATTAAGAACAAAATTGATTTTTTGGCTAGAGTGTCTATGTAAACAATGAA
>BGPR01038177.1:0-14009 GCA_013235015.1 Araneus ventricosus | reverse complement strand
TAAAAAAGAATAATTATAGTATAATGACAAAAATGTACTTTACTTGTATAAAAAATTTCAAAAATGAATCTATAACAGATTTTTTGAGAAAAGGTACATCGAAATGGAAAATTTAACATTTTTTGTTTTGACACAAAAAATTTGTAAAAAATAAATTTTTGAATTTAAAAAAGAATAATTTTAGTATAATGACAATAAATGTACTTTACTTGTATAAAAAATTTCAAAAATGAATCTGTAACAGATTTTGAGAAAAGGTACATCGAAATGGCCAATTTCACATTTTTTGTGTTGACACAAAAAATTTGCAAAAAATAAACTTTTGAATTTAAAAAAAATCATTTCAAAATAATGAGAAAGATGTACTTTACTTGTATAAAAATTTCAAATATTAATTCATAACAGATTTTGAGAAGAAGGGCATCGAAGTAACAGAATTAGGGTTAACTGACTTTGGGTTCCAACTCCCCTTAAAAACATTTAGAGAAGAAATAATTAAAAAAATTAGTTACCTCTATTAAAGCTAAATGCTAATTAATCAGTAAATCTAACATATAGGTTAAAATCAACTTCCAATTTGGCCAAACGGTAAATATCTGTAAGTATCGGAGATGGAGGACCCTTTAGTCCATGCGCTCCGAGCAAAACAATCATAACTGGATTATTATAATAACAGATTTCAATGCAGAAAATTGTACGCTTACATGTTTAAACAATTTTTTAATATTCAGATTCCGAATAATGTAAAACACATTCATCTTTTCGAACAGTTTTTGATTGGGTAGTATAAGAATCTGGTTTTCTCTTACAGGAAAAATGATTCTTTCACTAATGTCCACATTTATCGTCTTAAATAACAAATAGGATTTACCAAACAGTAAAATTAAGGACTCAATAATTTCCGATCAACACCTAACTAATGAGGACAAGTTCTTCAAATCCTTAGTGTTCGATAATTCTTCTCGCCGATTAGACTGGAAATATATTGTAAATTTTAATTTCCTGTATTAAATTTTTGGAGATTTTATTGCCCTCTTCGGTTAATGGAACCCCAATCGTCGAGAACCTGAAATATCGTTGTTATTCCAGTTTGAGGCTAATATCCATCAATGAGATCACTAAAATATATAGTAAATTTCCCTTTCCTGTATTAAAAATTGGAGATTTTATGGCACTCTTCGGTTAATGGAACCCCAATCGTAGAGAACCTAAAATATTATCGTTATTCCAGTTTGCGGCTAATATCCATCAATGAGATCACTAAAATATATAGTAAATTTAAAAAAATATTATTTTGAAAGCCTAATTTTACAATATTTTCATAGTTTTATATAACTTATATATATATATATATATATAAGTTATTTTTCAAAAAAATGTCTCCGAACACAGTCGGATACCTTAAATACATCTCAGAATAATCCTGAGTAATTACATTATTACAAAATATCAATTTCCAATATGAACCCAGCCAATATAAAGAAAATTCACAAAATTGTGTGGCTGGGGTCAAATAAATAATACAATTTCCGGAGGGGGGGAATTTATAAAAACATTTTTCTTTTTCTGTTTTCAAAGGCACTTTAAAATCCATATAGCTAAGCTGGTACAAAAAAAAAACGAAAAAATTCAACCCACACAAAGAAACACTCAAAAGGGTAGTTTTTTAACAACCCCACCCCCACGGAAAACGACACATCACATTCCAAAACACTGTCACTGAAAAAAAAGTCACTCGAAACAAACATAAAAAAGTTTTCAAGAATTCAAAAAAAGTTCAAGTTATATATATATATATATATAGTGCAGCAAAATTAATTTAACCTGGCTAAAGCTTGTCCACATCCAAGCTGCTATATTAATTGTTGAAAACTCCATTTACTCGGATTGCCTATTTCATTATTTTTAATAACAACAGTGCTCTTTCACTTGTTGACATATAAATGCTTAAACTTGATTTTTTATTCATGGTATCTTTAGTAATTTTAATTTCTTAGATTTTATTTAAAATTGATGTATTGTTCAAATAATGACTTTTTAGTATAGGATTTGATTCTTGATATGTTTTGTTTACTTTATTTCTGTATGATTATATACTAGTTATATCTGGATTTATATTATATTACATATATTATTTTCTTTGAAACAATTTAAATACCAGACTTGGAAAACGTCCATAATAATTACAAGGTAAGGAAAAAACATATAATAAAAATAATTACTTAGAAATGAGAACCTGAGGCTTATGATACAGGACATACACAAAAAAGCTGTTAGTGGGTTATTTTTGGGAACTAAATCAATAGCGTTGCGACCGGTGGGCAGAAGCCCATCGACTTTTAAGGGGCTCCATCGAATCAAAACACGTCTGAGTTCGAGCCACTTTTCAAAACTATAAGATGAGGAGGTGTAAAAATAATGCCACATCCCTGGCGTTATTTACGCTCTTTAAGCCACTGCTCACGACTGGGATAAAAAATATTCATATTATTTTCCAGACGCCACTTATTCTTGCTATGCCACAGCCCATGGTGAAAAAACGTTTATGCGTTTATAAAATAAATATAAATACTAATAAAGGGAATTTTTAATTGTGGAAGAGTTAAAGATACAAAAATAATAACAGACAACGATAAGAAGTAAGAATCCGGTGGATGACTTGATCTGAATGGATGGATGGCCTTTGATGAAGTCATCCACCGGATTCTTACTTCTTATCCTTGTTTGTTATTATTTTTGTATCTTTAACCCTTCCACAATTAAAAATTCCCTTTATTAGTTAGTATTTATATTTATTTTGTACTTCGAAATTTTTTCCTGGATGATGCTGCGCTTGCTCACACCAATTAAATTGCTCCTATCATTTTTTTGTCTTTTTAGATATTCCATTCTTATTTTTCGTCTTTGTAGATATTCAATCCTTATTTTTTGTCTTTTTAGATATTCAATCGTTATTTTTTGTCTTTTTAGATATTCAATTCTTATTTTTTGTCTTTTTAGATATTCAATCCATATTTTTTGTCTTTTTAGATATTCAATCCTTATTTTTTGTCTTTTTAGATATTCCATCCTTATTTTTTGTCTTTTTAGATATTCAATCCTTTTTTTTTGTCTTTTTAGATATTCAGTCCTTATATTTTGACTTTTTAGATATTCAATCTTTATATTTTGTCTTTTTAGATCTTCAATTCTTATATTTAGTCTTTTTAGATATTCAATCTTTATATTTTGTCTTTTTAGATATTCAACCCCAAACTCCCAATCAATTTTCAACTGGCATACCAGTCTAGCAATTCAATAAGTATTCCCAAACTCACAATCAAATTTCAACAGGCATATACCATCAGTTTGCCAGATTTTTGCGTCAAAATATCATCATTTCGAAATTTTTCTTTGATTTATTTTTGAGTTAATGCCAGAAATTGTGAAAAGTTTTTATTTGATATTTTACTATATTTTAAAAATCTTAAATATTTATAAGTTTCAAAATAATTTTCTAACGATTTTTTTAACATTTTTTTCTAAAAATATAAAAGAACTGCCCCTCCCCGAAAAAAATGGAATTTAATTTACTTAACAGTTATCTTCGTCTTCATGTTTTAAACATAATTTAATGGACATTTATTGAAAGCTATGCTTTAAATTAATTTGGGTGTTAACGTGAAAATTTAATGCAACATTTTTTAGTACAATATATATTTATTCACAATTTCTTGAAAAAAAACACTAAATATTTAGATGAAGACAAAGCAAAAACTATTTATTGAATATTGTTTCGACCGAAGCGAATTAAAAATTTATTCAACGTTATAGTTTGTTTAAAATCTTCGTTATTATTTTTAATAAGATTTCGACAGAAACCTAACCTTTTTACACCAACAAAATTTTCAAGCTGAAAAATACTTCAGCTCTTTGAAAAAACATTTATGCAGCAAAAACTTAAAACCCAATAAAATTTTATGTCATTATTTTAATTAGAAAAATAAACAATATCCACTTTATCACAAAATTCCACTTCTTTAAAGATGAAAGTAAACTTCGGGTTTAATCGATAGTTTACTAACCATAAAAAGGCAAACAATTGTTTTTATACCCTTCTGTTACAGAAAAGCAATTTCATTAAAAAATATTTTTATTAAGTGTACTCCATTTTCTATTGAAGCAAAAACTCGCTGCTGGAATAACACTTGTAACAATTGCCCTTCCGAAAAAACATAAAACATATTTACTTTCCAGTTAACTGAAGAGATTTAATAAGTTTAAGTGGAATCAGATAAAACTGTATCGGTTAGAAGAAAAACAACTTGATGTATCTAATAAGGCTATCGAGTGCTTTTACAGTGAAGTAATCTAAAAAAGATCTTAAGTTGCTGTTAGAAACTTAATACGAGAAAAAAAAGACGAGTCAAGATTATAAAACACTGGATTTATTAAATCTCTAAAATTGCCTTAAAAACACAATGATAAAACATCATTTTTCAAAAAATTAAGTCTTAAGTATCCCACAATAGTTATTTCTAAGTGGTCTTTAAAATGCTTCAAGAATTTTTTTAATTTTTTTTCTTATGTAACGATATAAGCCTGGAAAGTAAAACAAGATCTTTAACTTTGATTTTTTTCGTGCAAAACAGCTAAATACACACTCGGTTTAATAAAAAATGAAATCTTGTGTGCGATGATTTGACCTGCTTGATTTGTGTTTTTATGTTTTTTTAATTTAATGTTCTCGACTAGAAAATAAATAGGATCTTTTATAATTTAAGTGATTCTATGCCTGAACCTTTTGAACTTCAGTGTGTTTTAGTGTCCTTTGTAGTTGCGTGGTATTTCGATTGTCAAATTATGTGTTACATCTTTATAATTTTTGGTTTTGAGCTCTGAACTGCTTGTAATCCTGCAGTTACTTGTTTCTTGTGTCTCCTTAATTCACCTTTATGGATCAGGTTCTCAGGTTTTGATTATTTAATCTGCAAATGGAGTCATCCTGTAGTGTGCTTCTCTTGAATAAATAAATAGCATCCTGATGTACATGTAAATGTATCCAGAACTCATGTGGCAGGTTCTCCCAATCCCACCTGGTCAAACATGTCCAGCCAAGTCCATGACGAAAGGCCTCATGATAAAGGCGTAGCATGCTGCCTTCTTCATAGCAGGTAGGTTCTTCAGGTAGCACCCGAGGTATCCCACATAGTATAGCATATCTAGCCAAGTCCATGAGACAAGGACTCGTGATAAAAGCGTAGTATGCCTTCTTCTACTGATCAAAGCTTCTCGAAGCAGGTAGGTTCTTCAGGTAGCACCTGAGGTATCCCACGTAGTATAGCATATCTAGCCAAGTCCATGAGACAAGGACTCGTGATAAAATAATAAATAAATTTCCCTTTCCTGGAGTAAAAATGGGAGATTTTAATTCACTCTTCGGTTAATGGAACCTCTATCGTCGAGAGCCTGAAATATCGTCGTTATTCCATTTAGCGGCTAATATCCATCAATGAGATCACTAAAATATATAGTAAATTTCTCTTTCCTGTATTAAAAATTGGAGATTTTATGGCACTCTTCGGTTAATGGTACACCTATCGTCGAGAACCTGAAATATCGTCGTCATTCCATTTTGCAGCTAATATCCATCAATGAGATCACTAAAATATATAGTAAATTTCCCTTTCCTGTATTAAAAATTGGAGATTTTATGGCACTCTTCGGTTAATGGTACCCCAATCTTCGAGAAACTGAAATATCGTCGTTATTCCATTTAGCGGCTAATATCCATCAATGAGATCACTAAAATATATAGTAAATTTCCCTTTCCTGTATTAACAATTGGAGATTTTATGGCACTCTTCGGTTAATGGAACCCCAATCGTCGAGAACCTGAAATACTGAAATATTGTCGTTATTCCAGTTTGAGGCTAATATCCATCAATGAGATCTCTAGAATCTGAGCGAAATTATAGTGACAGATAATTAAGTCTTGGCGATAATTCACTGTTGATTTGTCTCTAGAATTTGGCAGTTTTTCTCTTTTGTTCTATTAATGGAAAATTACCGATTTTAATTATTTATTGACTTTTTATTTCGTGACAGCCCCATTCTTCATTTATGCCCCAGGCCTCACAATCCAAAAGGAGACCATGGCTCTTGACCTTTAAAAATCTATTTAGTAAGTGGGAATATTTCTTGTGTCTTTGTTGTTCATCGATTCCTGAAATCTTTGTTGATTGATCAATTGAATCGTTGATTCCAGAAGCCACATGAATAAATAATATCAAAATGCTTTGAGCTTTAGATAAAACTGATTAATTATTTTTATCAATGATTTTTTTACCTAGTAGATAGCCCTTTAAAAGGTAAAAAACATAAGAAAGGCACAGTTCGGGTCCGCGTCGTATATTTGTTGTAAAAACGTCGGGATAACATCATAAAACAAGTGCTTCGTATTAATATGCAATTTAATTATCAATCTCTTTAATACAATATTTACACAGAGTACTACAATGGTTACAGAAAAGATAGATCACAAGCTACCACAGACCCTTGCTACATGCGATAAACTTGTTATTTATCTATTCTGTATCCATTATACTACTCTGTGTCAATATTGTATTAAAGAGATAGATAATATTAATTTACATATTAATATGAAATACTTCTTTTATGATTTATCCCGACGTTTTCACAAAACATCTACGGTGCGGACCCGAACTGCGCCTTTCTTATGTTTTATTTAGAGTAGCTTTGGATGGCGCCATCTGTTGACGTATATCGAACCACATTTCGCGTAAGCACAGTAAAACATTATTTACTACAAATGCTCATATTTCCCGTAATATTCAAATTTTTTATTTCAAATTCTAATACCATGTTTCTTTTACGTATTATCAAGTATTCTGTAGATTTCGTGCAATTCAAAAGAAAACTCTGCATGTTATAATCAAAAAGCATGCGGAGTTTGAAATTTTCAATTTAATACCGATTTTTACTTACATTCTGATAAATATTTTTATTGTATCACTTTGAGTCCTAGTAATACTCTTCAAGCTCTTTAAAATGGCACCAGAATCAACCTCCTAGCTAAACACGTTTCCACGCTACACTTATTTATAACCTTACATGAAGCTAATTCATAACAATCACGCGCATGCGCCTACACTGATACGATGACGTCACAGGCAAAACAAATACCATGCGACAAACTCTTACAGATATGATCTATCCGTTGCGGGTCAACATTCTTTTCGCATTATTAGTCTCGTAGTTATTAGCGATTCAAATCTGACGGTATTTTGTCACACAAGAAAGTTCGACCGACTGTAACGAACGGAAAGACGTTATCATGTCAAAACATCACAAATGCAATTTTTTAAAAAAAATGGCTCATGTGGAATCTGCAATCATCGATGCAATTAGTACAAACTTCCTGTTCCATATTGATGGAAATGGTAAACTTTCTATCCTGTTTCCTACCTACTTTCCGAGAGATAAATGTATGCGACCTCAACCACCAAATAAACCGCTTTCCGCATAATCTAATCAATGGAATGATTAGTAATCGCCCATGGAAATTACCAGAAGGGAATTAAATGTCCATCTGCAGATTGAAACATCAGTGGATTACCTTAATCTTTTCTGTTGCAAAAAAGCCTAAAGAAGCAATTTTATTATTCCGTGTTTGGGACGAACATTAATCGTTCCATTAAGCGGATTAAGTACGAGAGAATTTTCCTCAAATATTAGGATAAAGACTTTACACAGAGGTAAATGCCGTTGGCTTTTTATTTAATTTACTAAGACGATGTTCCACGAGAAGTTCTGAAACAAATGCAATATTATCAATTTTTACGCATTTTTTTTACTTTCTCGTATACGAAGTATACACAGAGAAAGTATTGTAATCGTCAAAAAATTCGAACTCGAGATTTTGACTAATCTCCACGTTTTAGACCTCCCGGGTCCGAAAAACAAAATTTTGGAATCATGTCTGTCTGTGAACACGATAACTCGAAAACTATTACAGCTATGGGGATGAAATTTGGTATGTGGTCTTTAAACATAATTTGTAGGTTTCTATCAAATTTTGGACAAAATCCGTCGACGGGAAGTCTGTCTATTTGTATGTCCGCGGTCATGTGAACACTATAACTCAAAAACTTGAATAGCTAAATGGATAAAATTTGGTACACAGTTTTATCGTTATGAATGTAGATCCGTATAAAAGTTTGGGCCAAATCCGTCAAAAAGAGGCGTTCAAATTGCATATTCGATTTCCTTTAATCCGATTGTCATGCGCATGCGTATTGATAGCAATCTGTTATTGTTGTAAATTTTATTTACAACAATAAATAATGTTTTCAAGCATCGATTGTTAACAATTTTTTTATTGTTGTAAATCAAACCGATCTCATTATTTCAGCAAATGTTTCATTCACGCGCTTTTGCAATTGTTACGGTTGTGGTAGAATAAATTGTTTTCTTGGGAATTCAATTCCAAAGCAGAATTTTCGCTTTAGTATTCATTGCATTGCCTATTTTATCGCGCCTGCCTCAAAGTGATATTTTTTTAAAACGTTGGCAACAGATATTTGATTTCAGGTTTGTTTGTTTTTTTGTTTTATTTTCTCGTATACGAAGTATACAAAGAGAAAGTATTGTAATCGTCAAAAGAATTCGAACTCGAGATTTTGACGAATCTCCACTTAGAAAGTATACGAGAAAGTTTAAGGGAGACCACTCCCGCTGGTTAAATTTTAACAGAGACGGATTATTTTTCTGGACCAAATTGAATCATCGATTTCTTAATCTATCTCAGGAAAGTCCGCTAGATTTGAACGGGAACTGAACGTGAACATATAACATAGCACCATTATATATTCAAGTGCGATTACCGGTTAAAGTAAGCGGACTTGTATTATTTATTTTTTTGCTTTTTAGTATACGAAGTATACAAAGAGAAAGTATTGTAATCGTCGAAAAATGCGAATTCTATAGATTTTGACGAATCTCCACGTTTTAGAGCTCCCTGAGTCCGAAAAACACAATTTCGTAATTATGTCTGTCTGTCTGTGAACACGATAACTCGAAAACAATTCGAACTGCGGCGGTGAAATTTGGTGTGTGGTCTTTAAACATAATTTGTAGATGTATCAAATTTTAGACAAAATCCGTCCGCGAGAAGTCTGTCTGTATGTCCGTGTTAATGTTAACGCGATAACTCACAAACTTGTACAGCTAGGTGGATAAAATTTCGTACACATTTTTATCATTAGGAATGTAGGTTTGTAACAAATTTTGGACCAAATGTGTTAAAGGTTGACTGTGTGTCGGTCTGTATAATTGCATACTTTTGAATGCAATAACTTCTTTAAAAAGTTACTTAGATAAGTGAAATTTTGTAAGTGGCCTTCTAAACTTAATTGTAGATTTGTGTTAAATGTTTGTGTCAATCAGTTGAAAAAAAATGCGTTCAAATTGTATGTTCGGTTGCAATTGCTATGGTGATAAATCTGTGTACCAAATGGTATCTATCTAGCTATTCAAATTTTTGAGTTATAGCGTTCACGTGAACGCGGACAGACAGAAAGACAGACTTCCCGTGGACGGATTTTGTCCTAAATTTGATAGAAACGTACAAATTATGTGTAAGGAACACATACCAAATTTCATCCCCGTAGCTCTAATAGTTCCGAGTTATCGTGTTCACAGACAGACATAATTCCAAAATTGTGTTTTTTGGACTCAGGGAGGTCTAAAATGTGGAGATTTGTCAAAATCTCGAGTTCAAATTTTTGACGATTACAATACTTTCTCTTTGTATGCTTCGTATACGAGAAAGTAAAAAGGAAGCCGATCATAAGTAATTGAAAGAAATGTGAGTATATAAGTTGAAAGTGTGCAAAAGAATGCTTGTATTCTGAAACACATATGGTACTTTATTCTTTCTAGTTTTAAGAAATTTCATAAAAATTTTTTTAAAGACTTAAGCTCTTATAAGAGTAAAATTTCTAAGTGGAATTTTTTTTTACTTCAATTATTTTTCTGAATTTTATTCTTTGATCTAAAATTCATTATATTTATATATAAAAGGCAAATACCATGACTTAACATAGGAAATTGTTGAGAAACAAGTAAATATGGAGTTTACGGTACCCGCCTGTTTCTCGCCAATTTTTCTTGGCGCAATTTCATGTGCCATCGCCAAATGCTGTTTCGGATGTGGAGTGCGCTTTTTATTGCTCTCTTGCGCATGCGTCACCTGAAAAGGAAAGATTGAGCACGCAATGCCTGTGGCATTTCAAGTGTGTACCGGACAATTTTTTTTGAACTTTAAAAAACATCAGCAGCTTCACTTTCAGCGTAGCAGGAAACTAGTAGTTTCGCTTATTCATTGAACGTTTGGAATTTAAGTTTTTAAAAAAATTCCGAAAACGAGAATTTCCGCACGTAATGCCTGCAGCATTTCAAGCTTGTACAGTGCAAATATTTTTAAGTTAAAAAGCATTAGCGGCTTCGATTTCAGCATAGCGGAATACTCGTAGCTTCGCTTATTCATTGAGAAGCGAAACACACAGAATAAAATACACAATACTGAAGCGATATTCAAACCGAAGAATTCCAAACGAAGTTTTATTCAAATTCGAATGAATCGACCAATCACATCAAAGAGACGAACAAAACAGTCCAATCGGAACGAGGCGCAATATGGCGTGATGTGCAAAACACCGAAGAAAAGATTAATTTCCACGCATGCGCACATGTCACTCGTTAAAAATATTACTGCGCAACCAAAACAAATATTCTCTCATCTCCTTTCTTGGCGGCAAAGAGTTGGCGATCCTAAGAGGAACGAATTAAGTAGGTACCATAAACTCCACATTATAGAGAAACACAGTAAATGGATTTTCAAAACATATAATGGAGAGCTGAGATTTAATTAGGAAATAATTTTTCATTATTTCATCTTTTAAAAGGCTGCGGGAATTTAAAACTTTTTTATAAATATTTTTGAAAATCACTTAGCGAGCAGGTCCTAAAGAGAAATATGCTATTTCGATCTGATAAATTTGAATATATCAGTTAAATCACAGCAGACAGTTGATGTTAAATTTTGGACCAGTACATTTTCGAATAGCCCCTTTAACAATCAAATTACCCTCTTGTGGGGCGTGGGCCCCGCGTTGAGGAAAACTGGTTTAGAAAGTCAACTTAGCGCGGTCGGTGAGTTCGAAAACCGAAAGTTCTGTCAGAAATTGTGCCCTTTTTACTTTCTCGTATACGAAGTGTACAAAGAGAAAGTATTGTAATCGTCAAAAAATTCGAACTCGAGATCTTGACGAATCTCCACGTTTTAGACCTCCCTGAGTCCGAAAAACACAATTTTGGAATTACGTCTGTCTGTGTGTCTGTATGTGTGTCTGTGTGTGTGTCTGTGAACACGATAACTGTTAGAGATACAGGGATGAAATTTGGTATTTGAACTTGACACATAATTTGTAGGTTTCTATCAAATTTTGGAAAAATCCGTCCAAGGGAAGTCTGTCTATCTGTCTGCCCGCGGTCATGTGAACACTATAACTCAAAAACTTGAATAGCTAGATGAATAAAATTTGGTACACGGTTTTATCATCGTGAATGTAGGCCCGCATAAAATTTTGGGACAAATCCGTCAAAGGGTTGACTGTCTGTCGGTCTGTATAAGCGCATCTCCAATCTCCACACGCATGCGTATTGGACGCAATCTTCTGTACACTATATTTATTGACTCCTGCTTGCTGCTTTTTTTTCATCCGATTTTCCGTGCGCATGCGTACTTTGTAGCAACCTGTGCACACGGAAGGGTTGTCCTTGAGCGAAGAAAGAGTAGAAATCGGTATGCATTTAATCGGAACGCATCTCTTCGAATTTGATTTCTTACCTAAATATTTTCTGATAGTCATTGGATCCTGGGTTACAATAGGCTCGAATTTTTTTATCCAAGCGGGGGAAGGGGAAACGGCACCTTTTTGGGGAAGTATACGAGAAAGTTTAGGGGAGACCACTCCCGCTGGTTGGTACTGACTCTCGACCATTTTCTGACTTCAAAACAGCCGAGTTCCAAAGTTTTAGTTCTCGGATATCAGTTACTAGCAGTACGCGCACGGCGTTGCCCGTGGAATCAGGACTTCAACAAAATGAAAAACCAGCGGGAGTGTTCTCCCCTAAACTTTCTCATATACTTCCCCAAAAAGGTGCCGTTTCCCCTTCCCCCGCGTGGCTAAAAAAATTCGAACCTACTGTTACCCAGAATCCAATGACTATCAGAAGGTTTTCATGATAGTGATTGAAAAATATCTAGGCAAAGAATGAAATTCAAAGAGATGCGTAACGATTTTCCTCTCTTACCGGCTCAAGGACAAACTGACGTAATTCGCTACTCCGTAATGAAATTCCTATCCGTTCTTCCAGTACGCATGCGCGTGGAGATAACGGACTGTCTTCAAAAGTAAATTATACGGACCGACAGACAGTCAACCCTTTGACGAATTTGGCCCAAAATTTTATACCGACCTACACTCACGACGATAAAACTGTGTATAAAATTTTATCCATCTGGCTGTTCAAGTTTTTGGGTTATAGCATTCACATGAACTTGGGCAGACAGACGTACTTCCCTTAGACGGATTTTGTCAAACATTTGATAAAAACCTACAAATTATGTTTAAAGACCCCATACCAAATTTCATCCCCGTAGCTCTAATAGTTTTCGAGTTATCGTGTTCACAGACATACATGATTCGCAAATCGTGTTTTTCGGACTCAGGGAGGTCTAAAACGTGTAGATTCGTCAAAATCTCAAGTTCGAATTTTTTGACGATTACAACCTATTATTACCCAGAATCCAATGACTATCAGAATGTTTTTCATCATAGTGATTGAAAAATATCTAGGCAAAGAATGAAATTCAAAGAGATGAGTGAAAATATTTTCCTCTCTTACCGGCTCAACGACAAACTGACGTAAATCGTTTCTCTTTGTATAAGAGAAAGTAAAAAAACGCCCACAGTGACATGAAAAAGTTCTGGAAACAAAATCTCAACAAAAGTTACACATTATTGATTTTCCCCGCTTATATTTATTCGCGATAATGACATTTCAACTGGACCATTGGACCCCGCGCTTTTCTAATAATTGATCTCGGAACCTCACCTCCCCTCAAAAGAAACCAACCGCCCCAGACCGGCCTTCGTCGTTGTTAAAGGGAAATTTCTAGACCGCTCTCTCGGTATGAGAGGGTTGAAAATAAGAGCTTCTACATTACTGACTAATTGAACCCGCTTTATAATTCCGAAAATTGTTTCTGTCTAGCTTTCTTTCACATACCAATAGAAAAAATAATTCCCTAGTAGCATGAAAACATCGTTTTTACTTTCTCGTCTACGAAGTATACAAAGAGAAAGTATTGTAATCGTCAAAAAATTCGAACTCGAGATTTTGACGAATCTCCACGTTTTAGACCTCCCTGAGTCCGAAAAACACAATTTTGGAATTATGTCTGTCTGTGAACACGATAACTCGAAAACTTTTAGAGATAAAGGGATGAAATTTGGTATGTGGTCTTTAAACATAATTTGTAGCTTTCTATCAAAGTGTGGACAAAATCCGTCAGCGGGAAGTCTGTCTGTATGTCTGTATGTCCGCGGTCATCGAACGCTATAATTCAAAAACTGGAATAGCCAGATAGATAAAATTTCGTACACAGTTTTATCGTCATGAATGTAGGTCCGTATAAAATTTTGGACCAAATCCGTGAACGGGTTGACTGTCTGTCGGTCTGTATAATCGATATTTGTTAAGCCTTCGTTTCAAAACCATCTCCACGCGCATGCCTACTTAGCTATCTCTGGTACCAAGCGGGAGGATTACGTCACTTGTCCTTGAGACGGAGTTTGTGATAGATATGTTTTATCTCCTGCTTTTTGTTTTCCCTCGCTTGTATAATAGTGGATCTTCCTGGAGTGTGATGGAAAATAAAT
>BGPR01038175.1:0-14827 GCA_013235015.1 Araneus ventricosus | reverse complement strand
GGAACTTTTCCCCGTCTTAGGACATCGGTTTCGACGGCTCGGTTTCTTCTTCGATGTGTCCTTGAGCGTAGAGGGTTGGACGCCAAGTAACCTTGGGTTGGACGCCCCTTCTTTACGATCTGACAACCCTAAAAAAAGGGATGACAGTTGCAATGCGTAATAATTGCCTTTTAGGTGGGGCAAATAGATTTATGCTTTCTTGCGTTTGTATTTTCGCTGTCCTTTCATTTCCGCGTTTTTAGGGTTTAGTGTTTAAAAGTAATAAAATTGTTTTTAAGATGTTTTTTAATATCTTTAAGATTCACTGATTGCAGCTTTTTTTTTCCTTTGTGTCTGTTGTTCATTTTGTGGCCGGTTCTCTGTAACTGGAGTTTTCTCTGTAGTGTGCTTTTCTTATTAATGAATAATAAAAATAGTAATGCAATAGGGTAGTATTAATGTTCGTATGTGAATACAGTCAATAATTGTATTAGGAGTGTTATATATGGATGAAATAAAATTCACTTTATGAAAAGGAATTTTTGCTTATTGAATTTTCAAATCAGCATCATATATAAAGCAAATATAAAAGCATCATATATAAAAGTTTTTTCTTCATATCTTACATGATTGATAGCTTTAAAGTTTAGAAATAGAAGATAAAATATGCAAAAAATTAATTATACCTGGATCTGAATTTCTTCTGTAATGGGTTAAATGGATTTTTTTTTAATTGCTTAAAAATCAGCATGCATGGTTAAAATGAAGACAGTTAAGTTGAAATTCAAGAACTGAATTCTTGCTTTTGAATAAAATGTACTAATTTTTTATTCAAATATATTCATATAAATAAATACTTGGCAAATATAATTTTTAAATAGTTCCTTTTTCCCATATGCACTGTTATATCATTCTTAAGCTATTAAGCGAGGTGTCTTGTGCGACACATTTTATAGAATAATTCCTTCGAAGATCCGTTTCTACATGCAAATGCGATTAAATAAACTGTGATTGACTTTTAGCATTTTTAGTAGACTCGATTTTGTGAAAAACAAATTCAAAGAAAGCGGTTTTAAAAATTTTATTACAAAAATATTGAAATAAAATTAGCTTATATCAAACTAGTTATTTTAAACAACAATAATCTAACATAAATAAGTCCAGAGTTTATAATTTTATAAACATTTATCATTACCATATGTTTCAATAGCTCTAAATAAGTTTAGTGGTAATTTAGAATTTTTCTTTCAAAATTAAGAATTTAAAATTTTTTTATTTATTACAACTTCTTCCACTCAATGCATTAACAAAACCATTCGTAATTCCATATACCAAATATACATTTTGCCATTAACAAAACCATTCTTATTTCTATTTGCCAAATGTACTTTTTTGCATCCATGGCGATGGCGTTAATGTAATTATTATCAATAGGATTCCAGAGAGGCAGCTTTTCTTAATTTAAATCTATGAATGCAGACTTTTTTCAGCAGACCAAATATACTTTTTAGCATCCATGCTGATTGTAATGGTTTCTCATGTGTGTGTGGTTTAAAATTCATATTTAGCTGCATGGCCCGGCGTTGCACGGACAATCTTGAATAATGGAATATTCCCGAGCGGAGAGAAGTGAGATCACGTGAGGCCTTGGGATCCATATTTTCATATGCCAGGCTCCATTTTTTTTTCAACAAATATTGTCACTTACTTTCCCCAACAAATGTAAATATTCTTTCAAATCTAGTCTTTTTATTACTAATTTTCATATGCCCGCCTCCGGTTTATTTTTTTTTTTTTACACATATTGTCGCTAACGTAAACGTTACGTTTCCCTCAAAACGTAAAAAAATCCTTTGAATCCTATATTGTTTAATTAAAATTTTTAAATCCAACCTTTTAATTACCTTATAGTTAATAACCCAGCATTTCTCGGAATCCACATTTTTTCATATGCCCGCCTCTGTTTTTCTCCCTACAAATATTGTCACTAAGCTTCCCCAACAAACGTAAATCTGTTTTGAATCCTCTCTTGTTGGATTAAAACTTTCAGTTCTAGCCTTTTTACTACTTTAAAGCAGTTTGGTTTGAATGAAAACGCGAGAATTCTTATGCTTATAAATTAAAACAGATTAGCATGATATTTGTTTTGCAAAAGAAAAAATAAAACGAATAATAATAAAAAAAAAACCCGGATAAAAATGAATAAATATTTTCCCCCAACAGACGTAAATGTTACGAAACACCGTACGACAAAAAAAGAAAGAAAAATGCAGGAAAACGATTTTTTTTCAATCTCTAATATATATAAAAGGCAATGTTTGTGTGCGTGCGTGTGTCAGACGAATCTATCGCACTTACAGCAATGAAATTTGGCACACAGGTAGTCGTAATGGTGACTGAATGCACCTCGAAGCCGAAATTTTAAATTTTAATCTAGATTTTTTTTTATTTAATGTTTTTGTTGTTTTGGTTGATTTTTCGCACTAATTTCTCAATAGATTGGTTTCGAATAATTGTACGACAAAAATAGATACACCATCGGAAAGTGCACGCGATTTCCGTTCTAATGAAGTTAGTTTTGAATTTCTAACGTAATTAACTGAATTTTGAGAATTTTTTAAAAAATAGTCAGTTTTGCTATCTAAATGTTAGTTTTGTTTCTAAATTTGCTGCATCCGACTTTCTAATAACACTATTATTTTCAATTTTTTTTAGCTTATAACTAGAACGGTTCTGTCGGATTTAAAACAAGAATGGTTAAAATATCTTTTATCGTTTTTTTAAAATAAATTTTTTTCTGGGCCGTTGCGAGTTATTTTTCTCGATCGAGTTCCAAAAGCGGCACTTCTTCGGAACGTTGATGCCAATTTTGATTGGCGGACGCGTAGGATACGTCATGACCTTCACCTGAATGAATTACTTCGATTATTATTTTCGGATTTGAGTTATATTTTGCTTGCTGTATAATAATCATTTTCACGTTCCAATTTTGTAATATTGTTTTGGATTAACGTACTCTGTACTGTAGCGTGAAAAAAAAATAAGCAGGAAAATCAAAAAATGTGTATCTTTTGTTTTCAAAACTTTTTCATGTCATTGTGGGCGGTTCTTTTTTTTTTTTTTTCATTTTGTTAAAGTCCTGATTCCACGGGCAACGCCGTGCGCGTACTGCTAGTTGTTAATAAATCCAAACACAGAAGATCGCTCAAAAGGAAATACCAACTTCCGTTAAATAAATAAAAAAAAATGCAACACCGGATGCGAAAACTAATAATAGGGGGAAAAAAAGAATCCGCCGTAAATGAATTCACCATTCTGCCAATAGATGGCAGCACGTCAATTCATTCATCTTGACGTTTTTAATTAATATCTTTTTAACTAATTGTAATTTCGGAATCTAAATGGCCGAAATAGATTCCTTGGATTATTCCCCATCTTTTGGTAGTTTCCGCGTGCTTCTCCGTTCAGCGGTTCGTGAGAAGATAACCGGACATACATACATACATATATACATACATACGTTTGTTTACCTTCGAATTTTAATAGGATATATATATATACATATATATGGCTGAGAGCCGGATCAAAATTCTGCAACCGCTCGGGGGTAGGTTCAAATGGAATCTGAAGATGAATCCCTTTGGGGGTGGGGATGACTGTTCTACTTTTCCCTTTCTGGGGATTAATGTAGCCAAGTTGCCACAGTGATAGTGTTAACATGTTATGAAATGGCTTCTGTGTAGCCAACCTTACGAAAATCGCGCCTAAGTTTTCAGTGACGTCAGTCGAACCTGATTGGTTCAGTTACTCATGACCGCGATCTTCGACGGGAGTTTTTTAGCAAAAGGAAAAAGATCCGACGTCTCTTTACGGCCGAGAAGCGCGACTGCCCTTCTAAGACGGCGAAATATCTCGCAGTGAGATAAAGCCATTAGAGCGTTCCGGCACTGCTTGATTTGCGACTGCAAGACTGATGATAATGTTGTAGGCTCGTCTATCTTTGAATTATTTTTAAAAATTTATTCTTAGATATAACAACGATAACGTGCACACACAAAAAAGTATTTTATATTGTCGCAACGCGCATGAGTATAAATGCAGTAACTAAACCATTAAAAGTATTGCAACATAAAATTAAAAATATTTATAATTTTTTTTTTCAATTCGATGAAATTATGTACAGAAACAAAATTGGTATCACTGAGAAGCTAATATTTTGCATTTTAAAGTGTTGTAAAAATAGTTATGCGATAATACGCTCCGAAGTTATTGAGGGAAAATTTTCAAATGTCAATTAATTTTTAATCAAATATCTTTCGCAGTGAGCACTTACTACTACTGATAGGGCGATTCAAGTCCAGATGGGCCAAATATCAAATTTTCAAAGTTACTTTTAAAACTTTGCAAATTCGTCGACAGAAGGTACCAGAAAAAGGTTTTATGACAAAAAGCGACCTGTCATGTGTAGGAGTGCTTTCGGAAATTCGCCTTGGTGTCATTTGCAATTTGTTAGTTAAATCTGTTTCATCGAAGGGCAGAAGACCGAGAAACAACTGGCAGTTTCGCATGATGGACAAGTGTGCCATTGCTATGGCGTCGCCTAATGGTAAAAACCGGCTCTGGGTTCCATATGTGTTTTTGAGGTACAATTGAAAAAAGAAACTATATCAGTTTCATGAAATACAAAAATGTTAACGGTTATTAATCACATAATGTCAGTTTTGTTTGTTTTTTAGGTTTTGAAAAATGTCCGGAGTACGCATTGTGTTGCAACAGATGCAATTCAAGTGAGGGACAAATGGCACCAGAAACATAACTACATTGCCTGGCTTCTCGTGATAAACACGCGTGTTCTCAGCATCTTCAATTCTGTACATTTGTGTGAACAATCCTTTTAAAACATGAATTCCATTAAATGTAAATTTAGGAACCAAACTGTTGATGCAGAGCTCGAATTGCGCTTTAAATTGAAGACGATAAGTTACAAACCGCGCATACAGAAACTTACTAAGAAAATGAAAGTTCACTTTCCACAGTGTTTAAATAATCCAATGGGCTCAAGCATTTGTGAAGCATTTTTTTTTTTTACTTTCTCGTATAGAGAGTATAGGAAGATGAAGTACAGGGTGTCCACAAATTATTGTCGGGGTTTTCTTACCATATAACTTTTGATTAAAGAACATGGCGATAGATATTATTATATATTCATAAATTACAACTCAAAAACTTTTTTTAAAAACATAAGCGAAGTTAAATATTTTTCACACGGCAGCCATCGAAACTTGGCTGGAAATTGAGTTCAATCTCGATGTGTCTAGTATAGGTTTAGGTTAGTAAAATGCATGTTAGGTCACATGGTCACACAAATGCAACGAGTTAGATAGATGAAATTGGGCACATAGTTTTATTATTAGAATTGTGCCGTATTGAAAATTTTATTATTCATTTTGGTTTTTTACCTAAGATCCAGATTTAACTAATAATCAATAAGTAAATATTAATCACTAACTTTGCGCGTTGTGTTTTAGCAATAACCCATTGTTGCATCGAGGCCATGCCTCATGGATGCTGAGTCAGCATGAGTCAATTCACAAAGATAAACCTTTAATTACAAAATTTGAACGTTTAATTAAAAACACGATAAATTTTAAAGAGAAGAAAAAGAATTAAAACTCATAAGGAATCATTCCTCTTACACTAATCAACTTGGTGTAGAACCCATAATCACACATTACATTATGAATTTTGTGAAATATAATTAACAGCTCACTAAATGATATTCACTGTAAATTATTGTAAAATAAATGATAGTTCACTAAAAATTCATTCATTATAAAATATTGAAACACAATCAAAGATATGCTTATGCAGCTAATTTTATCATAAGTTATATATTTATTATGGGGGAATGAATTATGAGTAGTATGGGAGAAGTTAAAAGATCAAAATAAATGCAATTTCATTACTACCTTTTACAGATTCACTTGAAATTTTTCCTGAATCATAACTATTTCAATAAAATTCAATATTGCATTCCATGTCATAAAACAAAATAAATCAATTTCACACTCGTGCAAATAAGAAACATTTCACCGCACCTTCATACAAATCAAATTAAGTAAACACAAAAGGAATCTCTTGATTATTTAAAGGATGGGTTACATCTCATCATATATATTAATTATGCCCACCTTCAGTTCTACAAACAATATTCCATATTTCGATCATAGCCTTAGCAAATGTAGTTATGAATTACAAAAGATATATTTATAATAAATCATTTTTCATTTCTAAATGACACTATTAGATCAAATAATATAATATGTTGCGTTGATCGTGACTTTTAAATCAGATATGTGCTGTCAGTCTTCGTGAAAATAAATTTTCGCCATCTTTGTTTGCATGTGTGGGACACCTCGTTGTGTCTCTTTCGGGCTCGGCCTCTTCCCCCTGCAAGAATTCTCGGTAATTCGAAGGGGAGGTAATTGAACTCAAGCTTTTCAGTGACGTAAACTTTCGGCTGCAAATAATTACCCAGTGGTTGATCAGTTTTTAAGGGTGTTGGTGAACAGGAATGGCGCTAGAGTTTACCCGACGGGGGGGCCCAATTTGCCCGACAGGGGGCACGAGTGTAATGAAATTGGTATCAAATTTCCTCCAGATTATTATTTATCAACTACAGTTGAATACCCCGCACAAATAGTTTCCCCGACGGGATACAAAATTTTTCCCCGACGGTCCCCCCTCTGGCGCCACCACTGTTGGTGAAGAGGCTTTTTGGCGTTGCTAGGAGGGAGAAAACGAGTGGTGTGGACAATGAAGAAATATTTGGTAAAAAAAAAAAATGTGGTGGTGAAGAAAAAGGTATGATCGTCCGTGGAGCCCCGTGAGGATGAAACCAGAAGAGATGACCGGTTAATTGAAAGTGCTAAAAATTGATTAATGCATTGATGTCTCTGCGAATCAGATTAAGAGCATCTGTCTGAATGCAAAAAGTATAGTCCATAGTTTTAACCGGAAAGGTTTGTAGATTCCGATCTGCTAAAAATTGTGCTCGTAGTGTTAGGCAATGCAGTTTATCAGACCGACTAATTAGTCTGTAATTTACCGTGGTTCGGTTCTAAAGATAAAATAAAGAAAAGGATTATGCGCGCTTATGCCAAAGTCTTCTTATAAGAAAGAATGGCCCAATTCCAAAAATGTCCCAAATTTTGACCAATAGAAACAACTTCGGATTATCTAACCATGTTCAATTTTGATTTCCAATGTGATATAAACATGTGGGAGAATATTCTCCAGGAGTGAAGTGAGAACATCTATTGCTGTGTCTAAGGTGCGCTGCTCCTTTGTTCAATTGGCTTGAATCTGAGAGGTAACACTGGAGAGTTGATGCATTAATTATTATTTGATCTAATTAGTGTTATTAGAAATGAAACATGATTTATTATAAATATATCTTTTGTGATTCATAACTACATTTGCAAAGGCTATGTTCGTAATATGGAATATTGTTCTTCTTTCTAATCCTTCTGATCTGAATCAGATCAGATCCATGAGGTCGTTCGCCTTCATCACCTCCAACACGAAATCCGGTCGTTAAGCATCATACAGCAAGGCAACACAGTGAAGTAGATGTTGCGGAGTGGCCTCAATCATGTTGCACTTTGTTCAGATACTGAACTTCTTATCACCACGAGAGAATCGGAGGGTTTTTAAGGGGCCGTCCACAAATGATGTCACGCTTGGAGGGGGAGTTGGTTCGTGAAATTGGGCAGTTTGTGACAAGGGGAGGAGAGGGGGTAACAAGAAGTGTGACATCACACATTTTGGTTAAAATAAAAACATTTAAAATCAGCAGATTAAATTTTGAAGTTATTTTGAAATTAGCAAAATTTGACGGTATTTTTTAATCAGAGCTAAAACAACTTTAATGTGATTTTTTTTTCACTTATATCCCTTTCTTTTTGAAAAAGGCATTCAGGGTAGGTTCTGAGAATATGATAGCAGCAGAAATTCTTCACCATTAGAAGAAAACCTCCCCCTGTCACACCCTTGAAATGTCCAACAAAAGATACGTCGCCTCACCTGGGTGAGTGGTAGAACTGGTAGTGGCACAAACAGGTTGATCTTATTGAGGCGCTTTTTTTTAAAAAAAAAATTCAATCTGTTTAAGAGTAGTTTGTGTTCATAAAGTAAAGAGAATATATAAAATTACATTTCAAATTCCAAAATACTACTGTTTACAATTGCTCTTTTATATTAATATTTTATTACTATTATATTTAATTAGGTTTTTTGTTGAAAACCGTAATCTTATTTCATACAAAATAAGTACACATAATTATTGTATTGTATTATAATTATTGTTATGCTCAAAAATGTCATTAAAACACATGGTTAAAGTTAAAAAATAAAATTTGAAATATGATCTATAACGTAGTGCTTTGTTTCTGAACTGCAAGTTTATGTTTATGCAATATAGTGTGACATGTGACAAGGGGGGAGGAGGGGGTATGGTGAAGTGTGACACTTTGTGACAAAGGGAGGGAGGGAGGGAGGGGGGTAAAAAATATTGAAAAAAAGTGTGACATCATTTATGGACAGAACCTAAGTGACCGGAAGCTAAGCGAGCCAAAGCTGTTTGGTCTTTCCTATCCCCCTTAAAATGTATAGTAGCACCGGGGCCTTCTCTACGATACCATGAATGAGCTGGTGGATGCCTCCAAGAAATGTTAACAAAGGTCTTTCTTCTTGACTATAACTCAAGGTAGGTCAAGGGTTCTACATTGGCCAGAGGCACGGAAGTACCCTCTTTAGCAAGACTATCAGCAATATCGTTATATTTTAAATTTACATGTGATGGTATCCATTCTGGAATATTGTTTCCCGTAGAAATGAAGGTGGGCTTAATTAATATATATGATGAGATGTAATCCATCCTTTAAATACTCAAGAGATTCCTTTTGTGTTTTCTGTTTGTGTTTACTTAGTTTGAATTGCATGAAGGTGCAGTGAAATGTTTCTTATTTGTACGAGTGTGAAGGGGATTTATTTTGTTTTATGACATGGAATGCAATATTGAATTTTATTGAAATAATTGTAAGTTATTGAAATCAAGAAAAACTTCAAGTGAATCTGTGAAAGGCAGTAATGATATTGCATTTATTTTGATCTTTTAACTTCTTCCATAATACTCTAAACATATAATAAAATTAGCTTCATAAGCATATCTTTGATTGTGTTTCAATATTTTAAAAAGAATGAATTTTTAGTGACCTGTCATTTATATTACAATAATTATAGTGAATATCATTTAGTGAGCTGTCAATTATATTTCACAAAATTCATAATGTAATCCCAGATAGCATGTACACTTGCAGGAAGTTTGATTTTTCTTGATATTAGCTTGTCGTGACAAACTTGATGTGGCAACTTTGCAGCAAACTTCCTGCTAACAAAGCATAATCGACCAACCCACTTGCAAAACAAGTTTGCTGCAAACATGATACATCATAATTACAGATAATCTTTGTCTGTTTTAAAAAACATCCGATTTTTAATAGCATCTCCTAGACCGTCCTTCTTTTCATTAATTCAATAAATCAATGATGATTTGTAAAAAAAATAACTTTTTATAAAAAAATTTTTGAAATATTCTCCATCTTTTTACTAAATATAGAAATCGCACTTTAAAGAAATCTATATCGCCTTTTTCTAAATGTTGAAATTTTAACGTTTCATAAACAAAAAAATTCTAAAAAATTGTCGATGCTTGTTGAAAAATAATGACTTACATTTTGTCCCATTTTAAAAGTAATTACTTTTGAACCCTAATTTCATCATTTATTCTACTAACAAAACGTAGTTATTAGCGAAAATCGCTCTTTCTTTTACTTCAAACCATATTCTCAACTCAAAATTTAAAAAATTAATGAAATCAAGAAAACAGTTTAAAATAAATCGCGGATGCACGATCTATTAGTGCAATCTATCTTCGCCTCTCAGAGACTACCTGGCCGAGTGGTTAAGACGACAGGTTTAGGAAGCGAGATGTCGAGGGTTCGAACCCGAGGTTGCCTTCGTGATCTGTTTTTGCTATAGTTTGACGCGGCAAGCTTGTGACAAGTTTGACGCGTGGTGACTAACTCGTTTGCGTTAACTTGTTTCAAGCTTTCACTCTTGTCGTGTCAATCTTGTTGCTGATTTGCAGAGCAAGATTGCTGCAAACTAAAATTGCTATCTGGGATGTGTGATTATTGGTTCTACACCAAGTTGATTAGTGTAAGAGATTCCTTATGAGTTTTAATTCTTTTTCTTCCCTTTAAAATTTATCGTGTTTTTAATTAAACGTTCAAATTTTGCAATTAAAGATTTATCTTTGTGAATTATCTCATGCTGATTCAGCATCCATGAGGCATGACCTCGATGCAACAATGGGTTATTGCTAAAACACAACGCGAAAATTAATGATTAATATTTGTTTATTTATTTTTTAAAAATCTGACTCTTAGGTAAAAGCCAAAATGGATAATAAAATTTTCAATACGACAATTGCAGATCTGGATCAGATTGTGGACTAAACCCGTCAAGTAGTTTACTCCATATTGATCGGTCTAAACGCAACAGGCTAGGTGGGTGAATTTTAGTATATGATCTTTTTACACCAAAATTTAGATCTGGGTCTAATTGTGGATTAAATCCGTCAACGGGTAGACAGTCTTTTGTCCTTGACCATGCGTATGTGATCACACTTAAAAATGCAACAAACAAGCTAATTGAAATATTATCTGTATTACGAAAAATTGCAAATCTGTGTCAGATTTTGGACCGGGAAGAGGACCAAAATGCATACTCGATTCTTCTCACGTAGCTAAACACAAAGCACGTTATGTTGTAGGAGTGGCGCTAGTGGGGGTCCGGGGGGGCAGGGACCCCTTGTCGGGGATGCTGTGCCCCTTCGTCTGGCAAACTTTTGAACACCGTTCACGCAACTGGCTATTCAACTAGTAGAAAATTCGAGCGGGTCATTATTACGCCCCAGCAAGTCGTGCCTCCCCTGTAGTCCACTCCTGTTATATTGTGCAAGTATACGAGAAAATCGAGGTTAGAACACCCCCAGCTGGTTAAAGAAAAACTATGGAAATATATTCTGTTAAGTGTTTCTCATTGAGTACTATCAGGTTTCGAGAAACAAATTAGTTAAAATAATTATAAGACAAGAAATAGACAAAGTAAACAAAACACATTCATCATTATTCATCTTTTTAAATTCCTGAATTGTGGCTTTTTAAATGCTGTACGTTGAAAAAGAAAATGGAATTGACTCGTCTGCATCTGTAAAGGCTCAACATTTTGTGGGGTAGACGGGGAGCCTTATCTGATAAGAGAGTCAAGACTTGAAATTTCGGAGGGCGCCTCTTCGACGTCTTCGCGTGAAAAAAGAGAGACAAAAATGGCGGATTCGACGAACTTTCATGCACAGAAGAAATCGAGGAAACCCGAGCGCTATTCATAGAAAGTTACTTCAATATCACCCGAACAGCCCTGAAACATCAGAGGATCACGACGCAGACAAGGCAATCGCTTCCAGTGAATGGTACAGAGTAGTAAAATTACTGAGCAACGTAAACAATGGGTTTCAACACCACAACATAACGAAGAGTGCGTCTTTAGAAATGCCCGGATAGCAAATGTTTCCTAACCTGCAAGAAAATTTTAAGTTGAGTGAGAATCATTTAAAAATAGATAAGGACCAGCGGAACCCCCCGACTTTTTGGTACAGCACGTTTTGTTTTTAGTTTTATGGTCTAGTTCAGAGAGAATTGAGTATGCATTTTCCTTAGACTGATTGCGCCCAAAACTTGTCAAAAACCTACAATGTGCGTGCAAAAATGACAAACCGAATTTCATTTGTCTAGCTCATTGGGTTTGTGAGCATACGCATGAATAGACAGACAGATAACCAAATACAGACGTACAATTCTAGCAATAAAACCATATGTCAAATGTTATCCATCTAGCTCGTTCCGTTTTTGAGCTCTCGTACCCTGCAAACACACATGGTCCAAAAACGTTTCTACTTCTTTTATTTTCACTCAGGTGGTCTACGATGCGGAGATTCATCAAAATCTAGAGGTCAATTTGTTTTTTACATTTACAATATTTTTCTCTGTATACGAGAAATTGAAAACGAAAATGTTGTCCGTGTATTTCTAGATATTATAGGCGATAGAATTAAAACATGAATATTTATTTTGCGTAATTTAGTCATCACTCAAATAGTATTTGTATGGAATCTAATATGCTTTGTATCAGTCGGTCTCACGCAGTCCAACTTGGTGGTCTGCAGTGAGTTTATTTTTTCTGAAAAATATGCCACCCTTCTATAAATGACAAATGAACTATGAAATGCTATTTCTTCTTATCAGGGTTACTTAATCTTTCTCACTTCCAGATCTCATGTTCGAGTAAGACATTGTTTCGGGACTCATAATTCGAAAACAAATAAGAAAACGCAGCATTAATTAACGATGAATAAAAAGCAAATCAATTTCAGAAATAATTTTTCAGCAAACTTTAAGAATATTTCATCATGCAGTTCGCGTTTAAAGTCAAGGTGATTTTCTTCACAATTTTTAAAAATATCGAAAAAAGTAGAAGAAAATGTGAACATTTTCACGATCACAGCATTGTTCTATGTAATTCCAAATGAGGTTGCGATTCATAGTTTAAGAAATCCTGATTTATATGAAGTATTACAGTCACATGATGTAGAGCCATTATTATTCCATGGATATATAAATGATCAATAAATAATTAAATGACTGATAAAAATTTATTCGTTTTTAGGTAGCAATGCTGCTTGGAAACCTATGAAATTCCAGAACTTTATACAGACATTATATGTAATTGGCCAATTGACTTTTTTTTGTATGTAATCACATGCTTCTAATCTTAATGTTGTGGTTTCAATTGCCATCACGTAATTTTAATCCATGAAATTACATAAACAAAAGTTCGATAGTATTATTAATATTTTCTGCTGGTATAAATAAACACGTATGCAAACAGCATAAACATACAAGGTGTAAAGTTTTCAATCAGTTACATTTTAAATCAGTTATATTTAAGGCATGTAAACTTAAATGTAAATACACATTTAATCATGTAACATAAACATGCAAAGTGTAAAGTTCTCAGCCAATTATATTTTGATTCAATTATATTTATGTTATGTAAGCAGAATACGATAAGTAGATGCAATTTGGAGTGAAGTTTTAAAAAATTGTAAATATCAAAGGGGGGGGGGAGCCACCGAAAATTGGGTTTTTAAAATGATATAAAAAACGGTTATGTTCCTAAAATTAAAAACGAAAAAAATAAAATTGCTAAAACAAAAGCAACAGTGAAAATTTGTTGGCGGGAAAAGTAAATTGGACATTTTCGGAAGGTTTTTATTGGTTCTAATCAAAAATATTAAATTAGCATTTTTGAAAAGTTTTTTTAAATTTTAAAACGGCCTAAAAGTAGAACATATTCTGAAGCTAACTGTAGAAAAGAGTAAAAGTTAAAAAATGAGTGGAAAAAGTAATTTGCCTAATTTTAAAAGGTTTTTATTCATTCTAATCAAAACATTTGACCAAAGAATTATTATTTTTTACCACTCGTCACGAGAGATGTCTTATGAAAGTATCCGAGAAAGTCACGCCCCTAACTTATTTGAATAAAAATTGTACTTAAAAACTGTCTCAAGACGGCAATATGTATAGTTTCTAAATAAACAGATAATTTATATACATACTAAAAAATAGTTAATTTAACATATCGAAGAACCAAAGGCGACGAACATCAGAAAAAGCGCAGTAGTTTCTATCAAATAAACAACTTATAAAACTTCGAAGAAAAGTTCATCTTTTAGGGTTATCATGAAGAAAGGTTAGCCGGGTTCTCTGTCTGGCGACATTAGCACTAAAAATGGTTAGAAAATCATCTAAACTTCTGATAGATCTTTTTTCCCGTCTACTGTTCTGTGCATTTGGTTTCAACAACTGAATTTGTAAAGAGCAGAAAAATTAAAGTGAAAGATATTTCTCTCAAACACTGAGTTTTTTAAAATTTAACACATAATGTTAATCATTTTCAAAACCTGTTAATGTTCTATTAAATATTTATGGGATTATTGCCTGGACATGAATGGCAACGCCCAGATAAATAAGTGCTGTAATTTAAAATGTAAGTGATATTTTAATTCAGTGTGAAAAACAACATAAAACAAATCTTGAAACAAATCATTAAAACAAATCTTGGTAAATATGACACTTTTTTCGTTTAGATTGACACCACCGTGAAAAAAAAAATGAGCATGTATTAAAAAAAAAGTACCACCTCCCGTTGACGAATTTTGTCCAAAATTTGAAACATATATTTTTTGGTCTTTTGAACGCATGTCAAATTTCACTCATATAACTCGCTGTGTTTTTAAGTTATCATGTTCACGAACTCAAAAACAGCTAGACACACTGGTATAATTTGAAAAACTTTTGTTTCGGGCAGATTCCTAGATCGGGTCGGATGCAGGGATTTCTAAAAGTTGAAATTTATCCAAAGCTCTTCGTCAAATTTGTTGACGATTACAATACTTTCTTCTATGTATACTCCCCTTTCGAAAGAGTCAAAAGATAAAAAAAAGTCATTGATCATTCACTAGAACGAAACTTTGTTTATTTTAGTTCATCTAAATTAGTTCTATTAATTAACCAGAAAATGATAAATAAACATCAGCAATGAATACGAGGCGAAATGGATACCTCTACACACTAAGGCCCATAAATAGCGAAAAGAAGATGTT
>BGPR01038174.1:0-14827 GCA_013235015.1 Araneus ventricosus | reverse complement strand
TCATGCTTCGTTCAGTTACGTATTGCTAAGTGCGTCATCCGAAGATCCTGCAATGTTGGCGGAGGGTCGCGTATACAGGTTGCCCAACAAAGGACTCCCTCATTTTAAAAATTAAATAACTCGGCAGCGGAGATCGATGAAGAACGAAATGATGATATGCTTAGTCTGAAAGCCGTAAAATCTGATACAAAAGTTTCAAAATTGGTCATAAATGTTGCCGTGGGTGGCGCTGCAGGTTGTAATCACAGTTCAGATTTCGAAGAAAGCTATAAACTGTCATTTTGCAGTAATCGTTGCAATCATCACAAAATCCGATTCAAATTAGGCATTTTCCGTACTTGCAAAAGGACGGTTTATAGATTTCTTGTCAGTTCCTGAATAGCTTCAATACAATGCAGCGCCTGTCATTATTATAATATTTTGAAAACTTTAATATCAGGCCCCCGGCTTTCAATTAATATCTCGTTCTTCTAACCTCTATCTCGATTGCCGATATTAATTTAAATGAGAATCTAATTGAACACCTAACCTGCCGTAACATCCTCGCAAGAAGAAAGAGGCCCAAAAGTAGGGGTCAAGTTAGGTGAGCGCGAAGAGGGCTTCTCTACGAAACCACCATACCCGATGACGTGAATTCTGTAGTCACCAATAGCTGCTAACGCTTTTGAAATCATGCGGAGGGGGGCGCCGATCATGTTGGAAAGATCATATTCTGAGTTGGTGCAACGGCTAGATTTTCAAGCATCAACAAAGTCGGTTATTACATCCTGAAGAAGCTTCAAGTACCGTTGTCCCGTTAACGTTCCCTCGTAAAATACTGGTCCAATGAGCCTGTCATTAAAAATTCCGCACCAAACATTAATCGACCAGCGTAGTTAATGTCGAACTTCGACAGCATATCTCGGATTTTCCAGCTACCAGGTATGAACGTTCTGTCTATTAGACATTCAGTTACGCGAAAAACATGCCTCATCCGTCCATATTATGTCTGACAGGAATGTTGGGTGGTCCTCTAAGTTATTCATCACAAAGTTGCACCATGTGTAACGTCTCTCAGCATCAATCCCTGCACAGGTGTGGATCGGTATGGATGAGCACCTGATTCATTCAGTATTGTCCAAACGCGGCTTTTTGAGAAGCCACAATTTTCACTGATCATTTTTGGGCTGTTCTGAGGATGGGCGAGAGCGTATGATAAGCACATCTTCAGGTTGAACTTTGCGTCCTACAATACGAGGTCGGCTGGTTACAAAGCCAGTCTCCCTTAAACGTTTTACAACTTTTAAGATGATCTGACGTGTAGGATGTGGGCCCTCAGGAAAACGTTCACGATACAGCCTTGCAGCTAATTTTACCTTGAGCCCACATTCACCCTAAATTAACAACATCTCGCAATACTCGTTAATGCCAAATTTTGCCATAACCCTCAGCTTTAACGTACAACCCAGCAGAAACATCCTTTTTATAGTAGTAATCTCTGGTGAACAAGTATGACGTTCCATCCTCTTTTACATAATACATGAAAACTATGCGATTTTTATACCAGACATGGTTGAGTTGAGCTGTGTGTTTGGAGAGACAATTTTGCAAGATCAGCAGAAAGTTTTCAAGGTTTGTAGAGGCATTTAGTAAAACAAGCAACCCGTGGGGACAGAACCATGGTCCTCATGAATGCAAATCGCGTGCGTTTCCCCTGCGCCATAACACAAGCTGGTATTCAGTTCGTAAGGTGGTCTTTTCTTGCTTCGCTCGCGTTTCACGACGCCATAGTGTTGATAATCACAATCAAACAAATGTTCATTTTTTACATTCTGTTTTGAGTATTAATGTATCTTTTCGTACTAAATTGAGAGTGCTCTATAACTGTCTAATTGATTTTTTTCTCTCGTTTACGAGATAGGACCGCTAATTCCAAAATTTGCCGATAGATGGCGTTGTAAGTTGTCTCATCGAGTAGCACATAGCCTTTTTACTGTACCTAGAGACCAAGTTTATGGTCTAAGCTGACACCGTTTAAAGTTCAGGGGGATGTAACGGATATAATTGGGAACCCTGTATATAGATCCCAACAATTCCATCACAATGGAGTGTCAAAAATATAGTAAAATACCTGTTGTAGGTGATGGAAACTGTTTATTTAGGGCGATATCAATCTGTATTTATAGATCTGAAGACTTTCATGCCGATATTCGTGAGAAAGTTATACAAAACAACTAGATGGGGTTTATTGAAAGATTTTACAATTTTAAAGGAATCTGTAGTCTACAAAGAATATGATATATACTACGGTTTTCTGGTCTGTTCCACTGATATTCATGAAGTATTTAAAACTGAAAATAGTAGTGGCTGAGAGGCTCGAAGCAACGAGGTGGTGAGCAAAGTAGGCGCTGGCCGCGAACTCCCCCCCCCCCGGAGGGTGACGAGAGCGGCTAGTTGTCTTTAAAACTAATTTTGAAACATTTATTAAATTTTAAGAAAATATTGCTAGGAAATGACATTGGTACCACTGAAAAGCTCATTTTTACTTTCTCGTATACGAAGTATACAAAGAGAAAGTATTGTAATCGTCAAAAAATTCGAACTCGAGATTTTGACGTATCTCCACGTTTTAGACCTCCCTGAGTCCGAAAAACACAATTTTGGAATTATGTCTGTGTGTCTGTCTGTGTGTGTGTCTGTCTGTGAATACGATAACTCGAAAACTATTAGAGCTACGGGGATGAAATTTGGTATGTGGTCTTTAAATATAATTTGTAGGTTTCTATCACATTTTGGACAAAATCCGTCAAGTGGAAGTCTGTCTATTTGTATGTCCGCGGTCATGTGAACGTTATAACTCAAAAACTTGAATAGCTAAATGGATAAAATTTGGTACACAGTTTTATCGTTATGAATGTAGGTCCATATAAAAGTTTGGGCCAAATCCGTCAAAAAGAGGCGTTCAAATTGCATATTCAATCTCTTTTAATCCGATTCTCATGCGCATGCGTATTGGTAGCAATCTATTATTGTTGTAAATTTTATTTACAACAATAAATAATGTTTTCAAGCATCAATTGTTAACAATTTTTTTATTGTTGTAAATCAAACCGATCTCATTATTTCAGCAAATCTTTTATTCACGCGCTTTTGCAATTGTTACGGTTGTGGTAGTATAAATTGTTTTCTTGGGAATTCAATTCCAAAGCAGAATTTTCGCTTTAGTATTCATTGTATTGCCTATTTTATCGCGCCTGCTGCAAAGTAATATTTTTTGAAACGTGGCAACAGATATTTGATTTCAGGTTTGTTTGTTTTTTTGTTTTACTTTCTCGTATACGAAGTATACAAAGAGAAAGTATCTCCACTACGAATCTCCACTTAGAAAGTATACGAGAAAGTTTAGGGGAGACCACTCCCGCTGGTTTACTTTTTGATTAATTAAATATCTAATTACAATTTTAAAAATCCCTTTCTTAGTCAGCACCTTCTACCCAAGAAGTAATTACTTCTCAAATTTTGTAAGGTCTAACTGTCTGCTCTGTAGAACTTTTTGAACAATTTTCGTATGACACAATTTGCAGGTAGTAAGCAGATGTCAGACTACAAACATTATCACGTTAAAATTATGGTAATTGAACGTGAACCTCAAATACTAGAAGACTAACTCTTTCAGCATGTTAAAACTGCAATAATCCGAAAATAAATAAATAATAAAGAACTGAAGACTTGGACGTGAGTTATAATAACGTGACATGAGTTTAAGACAGTTTTATCTCGTCTATTGCAGAAATCACAAGTTAATAATATCAAAATACTGGGAGCTTTAAAAAATTAAACATTGATTAATTTTTAAAAACAATGATTAAATTTTTTTACCGGGTAGATTTTATATACCTATAACTGACTTTATATGATTCTTGTTATTTTTCACTCATTATGCAAATACCTCCTTAAAATCTGAAAACTGTATGAGGAAATCAAAATCATTCAAAGAAAGCAAAAAACTAAGATAAACTCTGAGAGAATCGAATTAAACACACAAGGAATCCATTCTAGTCCATTTTATCAGGGGTTAAGGACTTTATTCAAAATAGATTCAAAATATTTGGGAAATTTTTCTGTAAGAATCTTGCATTACTCCAAATATAGCTTCTCTTAGCCCGAAATTTCCCAACAAAAAACAAAGGAGATCAATACCATCTAAAAAACATCATTTTAAAAGAAAAGGGAAAACCAAACACAAACATAAAAACGCTTATAGAATTGATTTAAAATATCATTAGCCTTCGGGCTGAAAAAAACGCCTTCATAAAAACAAACTTACCCCACGCTCAGAATAGAGAAAAAATATCATCACGTCAGTATGAGGGTCATTCTCACGAAGAAGATTTTATAGAAATAGAAATAGAAAACTGTAGGAATAGAAAACTTTGAAATTAGAAGACATAGGACAGGCATGGGGAACCTGCGACCTTAAGGCCTTATATGGCTTTCTTCAGTTTATATAATAATAATTATGGTACAATAACCCTTCACCCAGATAGTAAAGAAGGTTGCGGAAAGGTTCCCATTTCACTTTCCATCGGCTGTCCGCGAAAGCATTTCCGCGCAAACCGTTCCGGAAACCATTTCCCGCAAAATTGACTTAGGGAAGCTTTTTATGAACCACCTGTCCCATCGTGTTTAGCTCCGTCCGGTATAAGGGTTAGTGCGCTTGCCCTCCGACTGTATGAACGCGGGTTCGATTCCCGACTCGGAGGAATTTGGAGTTTTGTCACAATCTATAACGAAATGGTACAAGTAAGTTCAATTAAAAGTTAGATTAATAAAATTAATAATTAAGCTTTGATTAATTATGATTCCTAATTGATCTAATTAATTGACACTCCAGATAACATCAAAAGGAGGGGGATAAAAAAAGGGGGTTGGACCCTTCTGTAAGAGTACGGTTTCGGAGGGGGGAAGGAGTTCTATTTTTTACGCCGAAGGAGGACTCTTATTATTAGGAGGACTATAGCGTTATTAGCCAACTCCACTATTTAATTTTAACAGTAGTCGAAGGCTTATGATAAAGACTTAACTTGATAAGAACTTTCAAAGGAAACTGACCCACATCTGTTTGTTACTTGGAGTAAAACCATGAAAAACTCCATTATCACTTATAATAAAGGTAAATTGTACCATCTTCTGTTGATCAAAGCGGTAAGAAGCACCTAGAAAGTACCTACCTAAGACAGCAATCTGATTTAGTTTCTATAACATAAGAGTCGGTTAAATTCCTGGAGAACTTTCAGAGGAAACTGACCCACATTTGTGTGTTACTTGGAGTAAAACCTTGAAAACTCCATTAGCAAGTCCGACCGCAGCAAGCTGTTATTTTAGCTCATATCGGTCTATCTATTTTTGAATAATGCTGGTTAATAGCACGAACCTTACCTCAATTCTTTTACAAACAACTTCTTCCTACAAACGACTTCCTCAGCATGCAATGACTAAACCCACTAGAGCAGGGGTTCCCAAACTTTTTTTCCTCGCGTACCCTCTACTGTCATATCCTCCCTCCAACCATATGTCTATACAATGAAGTTTGTATCAATAATGTTAAGGGCTTGTGTCAATAATGTTAAGGGCTTGTATCAATAATGTTAAGGGCTTGTATCAATAATGTTAAGAGCTCAGTTAAGCTGAGGAACCAAATGACTAAAATTTACAACATTTGCAGGACTTATTTTTTATTTTGCATTTTATTCCATTTTTTACAATAGTATTAGTTCAACGTCAAAACAGATGAAATCAGTATTGTGATAATTTCGCATTGACTTATAAGGATAGCTAAAAATTGCTTCCTTTTTTTTCTTATTCTGAGGATAGGCTTTAGGACTTGCACAACTTTCCTTTTTACTTTTTACATGAACTTGGGTAACATTACAACATTAACCTCTGCAACATTTTCAAATCCCTTATGTTTTCTTGTGTCCGCCATTACCGACAATGAGTTCGCGTATCCCGACCTGGTCCTTCGCGTACCCCGCGTACCCCCAGGAGTACGCATATGGGGGTACGCGTACCACAGGTTGGGAACCTCTGCACTAGAGCAATGTTGGACTAACTCTCGTGAAAATCAGAATTAAGGAATTCCTGTTGTCTGAAACTATTTCTTTACCAGGTGTCTTCCACAGTGCCCTTGTTAATTGTCTCGGCGGCCGGTCATGCATTGCCTCTCGCGTTTTTAGGCTGACCGGGGTTTTCTTTTATTATTATCATGTATTGGATTTGTTTTGTTACATTCGTAGTTGCGTAAGTTATCTTGGAACAGAACTCGTAAATTTGAGCTGTGGTCAGAAAGGCACTTGAATGGTGCCACCTTTTATAACTTCGGGAAGGACTTTCAACTCGCAGCATCAAATTTAACGTGCACCAGAACCACATACACGAATGATGCTCGTTGGAATCGGGTTTCGAACCTGGAAACCATCTAATATCGAAGCCGAGACCAACAGGTTAATCACACATGAGACATTCTCACGAAAAGGTGCTTTTTACAGTCCCGGCGTGATAAAAATTAGAAAGTGCAACAAATTTCCCAATATTTTTATTCATATGTATATTTACGTTTTAAGTAAGCTATTAAATGCGTTTTTATTAAAATAGTTTTAATATTTAACTCTCATTTTTCAATGAATATAAGACACAAGTCCCCTCAGTGGACGTTCCTACACCTGAAATTCAAAAATAGTTTTACTGACACTCAAATATTTTTTTAAAAAATTGCATTTTTTCAGTATGAATTAGTTTAAAGTCTCTAGTTAAGGTATTACCTAACATTGTTTTAATTATTTTTACTTAGGAACTAATTTGTACACTTTGTCCCTAGTCATATAAGTCTCCCTCTGTGGACATAGAAATTAACTTTAAAAAATAATATACTTGGCAGCACATGTTAAATCATCGTGAAAGTGTGTGGAAGAAAAGAAACCATGTTGTTAAAGATAACTTCATTCCATTGTGAATTTACTGAATATTTTCCAATTTATTAGTTTCATTTAGAGTTTGGCAAAGTTCTCCGTGGTCATCATAAATAAGTTAAGAAAAAGCTAATTTATAATTATAATACAACCTTTAAATAGGCTTAGAATCGCATTGAATAAAAATGTGTACCATTTTAGTAACCTAAAAACCAAAACACTTAAAAATTCAAAACTTAGTTTTTGTCTCCTCCGTGGTTTCGGCATGTACACAGAGGAGGAGATGTCATTATCCATGAAAGAGATAAAATTTCAAAAATCATAATACGGTTTGATAAATCAAAGTAATATCAATTAAAAGTTCTTTGGCAGAAAGTTTTTGTTGAAATTTAATTATTCTTGTAGTTTCTTTTGTGTTTTTTTAAAAAAATTAAAACAAAAACTATATTCATGTTAACAATAAAGGTAAAAAATTCATATGGAATATTTACAATATTATAACTTCAATAATGTATAATAAATATCTTAATCGCTAAATATTTTTTAGAAAAAATGGGAACATCAAAACATCAAAAGCCAAAGCAGTCAGATGCTCAAATTCAGAAGAGAAGAGAGTTGAAAAAACTTAGTATGAGAGGTCCTAGATTGTTTATTAGTAAATAAATAGCTGATATTTCTTAATCTAGTATATAAATTATTACCTCCCTGCAAAATGTTGACTTTCATTTATATGAAATTGTTTGCAAATTTTATTTAATTAATGTACAGACAGCGATATATATTTATTTAAAAATGTAAGTCTTTTGCACTGGTTTTTAATATATAATTCTACTTTTTAGTTATAAGAAATAAATCTGTATCAACTCTGTTCAATAATAAGACAATTTTGCTATCGTTAAAAGTCCCACTAGCTATCATGTCTCCGCCATTGACAGGTCAAAAATTTTAAAAATAAAAAAAACGGGTGAAAAATAAAATAGAAAACGTGACCACTTATATAAGAGTATTTACTAAGCTTAAATCTTAAACATCCTTGTAATTTTTAAGATTTTTTACATACTTTTGTAAAATATTATTTTTTTAAATTTATTTGAGCCCTTTTCATGAGAATGACCCATGAACGTAATTTTAAAAAAAAATATTGACTTATGAGGATTCTGCAATCAGCAATTCAATTATTTGCTCGGCTTCAAATTATCGTCTGATGTTACGAAGTGTTCGTAATTACAAAATGGTGTTTGTAAATAAATAATGGATAAGAGACTACGTTTCCGGTTCTACCAAAGAAAAATATATCTGTTCTTTGATTCAAGAAAGCTGTAAACGTCCTGGAATCGGAATATATAAAGGTATGATTGGTAATAATAAAGGAAAACACGAAAATATTTCCAATCTGAAACTGAAAAACAATTCAAAATATCACCTAAGAAGAAGCGAATTTCAGAAACTCTAATGTAGGATCGTTAATTTTCAACAAGTCGAACAACTTAAAGAATACTGACAAAGTCGTTAAATTTACTCAATCTCAACAGTAAATAAAATAATAAGATAGTGGTAGGTATCTAGAATTACATATAGTTTCCATCGTTATTCTCTCTTATATCTGGCGAGGATTTGGAGAACTCATACTAGAATTATGATGGGAAGTATTTATCTGAAAAAATGTGAGAAAAAAATGTTTGAAACTTTATGTATAAGTAAAAATATTATCATATACAAGAAAATATTTAATTTTTACCCGTAATGTAGGAGAAAATTCGAAAACTTGGTTCGAATCTCAAGATACTTTCAGAAGCATTTCGATGGTTGTTGCTCAGGATTTGCATATAAAGGTGAGAATTAAAATGAAGAGGAGTGAAAATTTCTACCTCATATTAATCAGTAACAATTATGCCCACGGTTGTGAATTAGAAAGATCGGTTTTCCACCTCTAATCCAAAACAACTAGAAATGAGTAAATTTTATGGAAATTTGATTCTTCTGTCTTGTCTTTCTTCACGCACATGCGCCTTCAGCTGTTGCATTTTTGTCGATCAAGGTCAATTTTGTATGCAAATTTACTGAAAGAATACCAGTACCATATCACTCTATCAGCTCGCTCGTCTTGTGCCATCTGCATCTTACAGTGTCATCTCCTTCCTAGTCGAAATTTTTTTTAACACTTGTTTGATATGCATAATTACTGCACGTATTTCATTTATTCATTGGAGCTTTATAGTCGTCTGACTTCTGTGCCCATATTAAAACTTTTCTCCATAAACAACATGACTCAAAAGCTGGAGTGGTTGGGAAGTTTTTGTTTCCATTCATTTTAGACCCAAAAGGCTTGAGCAGAGTCTTTGTAAGTCTCATGAGCAATGGAACGACGACCTGAATAGAGTGTACTATTTGTAGCTCTTTAGTTGGATTTGTATTTTAATGAAGGATTATGTTTATGTTTCTAACTAAAATAGTTCTTTTCACTGACATGTCTTGTGTATTATAATGTATTTAATGCACCATGGAGCTTCAACGTCCTTCTTTTTTAGTTCGCTTCAAGTCTGATAAGTTTTTTCTCCCAGCTAACCTAATTGGCAGACTCAAGAAGCTGAGTGGTGGTAGGAGTTTTGTTGTTTTCATTCATTTGAACCCTTAGAGCCTACAAGTCATAATCGTCTTATGTAATCTGAGAACAATGAAAACACGACACTGAATGAAGTTTTATTTACAACTCAACTCGGATTTTTGTATTTTATGTGGATTAAAACTGTTTAATTTCTAACTAAAATATTTATATTGCCTCTGACTAGTGTGGTGTATTTTGCCATGCACCATGGGCTAACGTGCTGTTTTAGAATTACAACTGTCATTAAGGTTTTCAGCCCAACCTACAGACGACTCAAGCCTGAGTAGTGTAGGAGGTTTTTTTGCTTTCCCATTCATTTGAACCTGGGCATGAGCGAAGTCTTTGCTTAATCGTCTTTGGCAAGTCTCAAGTAATGAAAGAAAACCAATTGAATAGAGTTATTTTAGCTCTTCTGGATTTTTTGTATTTTTAATGAAAGGATTAAAACACAATTTATTTCTAACCCAAATATTTATATTGCCTCTGATAATTATAATTGTATTTTTTGTGCACTGCATGGGCTGGTCAACTGTTTTAATTCTGCGCTGTAAAACTAGCTTTTCTCCCAGCTAACCTGCAGGTCCTCCAAGCTGAGTAGTGTGAGGTTTGTTTCCATTCATTGAACCTAAGCTTGATTGACAGAATCTGTGCCAGTCTTTGTAAGTTTCTAAGTGAAGAAACCGACACTGAATAAACTATTTTAACTCTATTTTAGGATTTTTGTTGTAATAGAAAGTTAAAAGCTCTTTTAAAATTCTAGCACTAAAATATACAAGCTGTTTCTGACTTGTGTTATTTTATTGCCATTGTATTAAGTTTATAAATCAATCTTCAATAGGCATTTCTGTTATTATTGTACCAAACCCATAAACGCCTATTTACCAGTGTTTTTTATTTATTATAACACTAGTTATTGTGTTGACTTAAACTATCGTATAAAACATTAATATTTTATCTATAATTTGAGTATAAAGGAAGGGTAAGAGTACGCTTTTAATTGGGTTTTCGTTATAATCGAAATGAAAAGTGAGCCTCGAAATATACTAGATCATGTTATTAACTTAGGAAGAGAATTTTAAAAAAATAATTTTGGCTTAAAATATATATATATATATTATAAACACAAGAAAAAAAGTGCCAAATGTACTCTTGACGTGGCGGAGTAGTAAGGTACGCAAAACAATTGGACCGCACCCTGAGAATTGTAGTCGCATACAAATGTTCCTGCAGCTACAACAACTGGAACAATTCGTCACTTGCCACTACTCCCTACATAATCCTGGATTCAATCATCATCATATGTTTTACGGTGCAGCCTAGTCTCTTGCTCCCTGTTATTTGGATTTCTGGACTGTGACTTTTTCCTGGACAGCAGCTCTTCAGATTATTATCCGTCTTTTTAATAATAATGTAATAATGATGAAATAAAATGCAAGGAGCACATTTGAAACATTTCAATTGAGAACGGACCAGAGTACATACTCTGGTCTGTGCGTACTCTCCAACTATAAATATTATTTGCTTCTAAAATCTAGATACTGATTAGTAAGAGATTCTAAAGTTAAAATTCCTAACAGCCACGTTCAGATAAGACATGAAACTTGTCTGTGATATTTACTTTTGAAAACGTCTGCTGTTCCCAAAATTAGATTTCTTCACAGAAAAATTGTATGCTAACATGCAAAATCATATATTACCTGATAATGAAAGAAAGACAGCAGATGAAAATAAATTATGGCGATTCATGAGATAACTGAAAACACACACGTTGATACGATCACGCGCTTGCCCACTATTACTAACCAGGAAAAATCCATACGCGTACTCTTACCTCCTTTCTCCTGGGACATTGCCAAAACACCACACTCAAAACTTTAACAGTAAGATTGGCTTTGAAACACAAGTTGAAGTGATAACAATAGTTTACACCGATTTACCGATGAGTAACCTTAACCTAAAACATTATCATATTAAAAGAAGGAATTTCGAAAGTTATTAGGAAAAAACTTTAGCATTGTGATTATTTTTAATATTGTAAATGTCAACATTGCGCTTTTAAACAACCACCTAATTGTCTTCTAAAATCTGAGATGAGATTTGACTCAATGCCTGCTGTTACCAATCGGATATATCAAACATTTTGGCCAAATCAATTTCTATAGATGGCAAAAACAGGTATTGATATCCTTTCTTTGAGAACATGATTTAACCTTCACTTGAGAATACCAAGATTTTATTCTCAATGTTTGAAGGAGATTCATATGTGACATTAGTTGGCTTACAATCATCTGTTAATTTTAACTATTACAGAATTTTATCAAGGGAATGTTTTCTCTCTGAAATATGAAATTGATGTTGTCAGGTTGGTGACATACTATTTAATATAAACCATACCCAAATGAAATAAGTTTTTTAAAAGTACTCAACATTTTATTCAACAATGAACACCAAAACCATTTTAAATCTCAATTTTTTAAAATCAGGAACTTTTAAGGGTGTAGTCAAAATATACAATTCAGATTCCCGAAAACCCCTTTCTTAGCTGATCAAATATTATACCCACATTTGGTGGCTCTAAGGTCTTTCAATTTTAAATTTCTTTAGTTCGTTTTGAACGATTTTTTTTTGCAGAAAGTATGTAACCTAAAACATTATCGCTGTATTTGTCAAATGCAGGTGTCCGAGAATAATTAGACACATTTCAAATTAATACCTGATAACAGGTGACGAAATGCTAAGCGGGAAACGAATGGAACGAAGGTAAATTCCCTGGTCAACAGGTTATAAAAAAAACAAAAATGTTAACGATTTTCTTTTAAATGAGAGCGCATTTTAAAAGTTTTTTTTCTAGATGGTGGCGTACCATTACGACGATTCCTATATTTGCTACAGCGAGAGATTTCGTCGCAATAGCTACCGATAAGCAGAAACCGATGCGTTTTGTGGTTTTCTTTTCCAGTTTTTCTTGAATTATTTCAACTTTTAATTTTTCGAATTACAAATTGATTTAACAAATCAAGAAGCGTAAATTCCCTTCAACACATACTTTTATTTATTTTTCTTCTAGCTTTAATAGTTTCACCCAGATAATGGCTCCCCAAAAAATGGGAGATGTCAATAATTCAAACCACCATGTAGCGAGTTACTATTTGAAAAAAAATTAATGCGCTCTCCACATTAGGAAAAAAACATAATGTGGCACATTATTAGTTTTCTTTTTAATAATTTTTGAAGTGGGTCAACAATTCGGGCTACCTAATGTTGCTCTTCTTCTCTACTGACCTCATCAAGCAGAAAAACTCTTTAAAAATAAAGCTCATAACATTTTAATCTACTATTAAATTACACGAAAAATGAAGTAAAGATAGTATCGGTCTAAAACATTTCTTAAAATATAGATTGATGAAAAAAGAACAATGAAAAGAAAGATCATAGACCTAAAACTATCCAGTGCTGTGGACCACCAGACGAGGGAGTACACTATAGATGGCGCTGCCATTGCAGTGACGTCTCAAACATCATATTTCTTGAGAACAGAGAACCTTTAGAGATGGGAGCGCGGTACGAGACGTAGTAACGACGTTAGCTTTTTCGCAGGGGGACAAGAAGACGATGAATACTACATCCAAAACCCTATTTAATGACGAACTTCTTCAATTGTACATATCTTTAATTGCAAGTAATGCTTCTTAAATGTAATCTTATTTCTGCACTTAATATAATAGTTAGTTAAAGGGTATCAGTTATTATTTCTATGAGACTAGCATTAATCTACAATGATGCTTACATAGTGTTGTATGAAGAGATTTTATTGAGCGGGTGGGGAAAAAACTAACTACAAAAAATTTTACAAACTTGTATTATTATGATACAAAATTAGGAATTATATTTAATACGATAGTAAATTAAAAACGGTTTTAAAAACGTAGCTTTTATTAGTGTGCTTCAAATTTCAAGATGTGAATGAAAGTTTGAACCAAATCGGTGAAAGGGAAAAGATACAAAATAGTCTCGATTTTTCTTCTTTATAGTACGAAGCAACTCAAAACGCGCCATATTGTGTAAATATACGGAAAGAATCAAGGAAGAACCCTCTCGCTGGTTTCTATCGGACACAAAAAAAAGTATGTAAAACTTTATGAGTATGTTATGAAATCAAATAGTAGTATCTGTTGCGAAAATAACTGTTGTTAGAAATACTTCGTTTGAAACAGAATATTGATAGAATTTTGTTTGCTGATAGAATAGTTTAACAGATGGGCGACTTTTTTATCTACCACAATTAAATAACTTTGCCAAGACACTGTGAAGGATACACAGGAAAAAAAAAATTAAAAATTATGATTCACAATCAATAGGGCCTCTAAGATAAGTTATCAAAATAGGAAATAACCTCTACCACTTGAAATTCTAAAACAATTATTGTTTATAATTTTGGCATCTTATTTTCAATGTTTAAGAATTTTTCATTTATATTAATTCAGCTTTGAGTTCAATATAAATTAAAAAATCATACATTAATTGGTATTTCCTTTATTAAAATAAATGTATTATGCAGAAGACATATTTTGATAGTAACAACAGTTTTCCATTTATCAATATTTATTGGTACAGAATCTGTCATTTTTTTTATATAATACTAGTTCATACACCCAGCGTTGCTCATGACAAAAAATATTTTTTTGAAATATAAAATTTCTTATAATACCCAGAAAAACCCAAAATAAAACAGTTTTCGCAGCTGATCTTTTGGTGGTTTCATTCGTCCACTCCCGTGTTATCTGACCCCCACGGCCAGTAGTTCAACCTTGCCTTCCTTTTGTCTGTACTTGGAACCACCTCACAGATCTAACAATCCTTGATACCACATTTTCTACTCGCCATTGCTACCGACAACAGAGCTGCTTCACATCCTGGGTTTTTTATTACCATTATCAGTACCCCTTTTCTCCTTCTACATTATGTGTCTGTTATTGCTAATCGGAGAAACGCCGCAGGAGTGTTCCTTCTATTTCTCCTTAGGTTCTCTCCTTTTGGTAGCCTTGGACTTAATAACCTTGAATAATTTACAAACTCATTGGGATCATTTAAGTGCAAAAAGGAATTAAATAAGCGTCACATATTTAGAGGTAAATAACTAATCTCATTTAGTTATACAAAACAAATTGAAAGATATTTACGCTGCGAAAATAAAAGCGGAAACAAAATTCTGTTCTGTAAACATTCAGCGACCGCTTAATATTTTTATCATAACTTTGACAAGCAGCCGTAACTG
>BGPR01038173.1:2089-14828 GCA_013235015.1 Araneus ventricosus | reverse complement strand
GAAGTACATAAATAATTTACTATTATAATAAGTATAAGTATGATAATACTTAATTGCAAAGCTATGTATGATAATAATTTACAATAATAGTAAAAGAAATTGTCTCCTCCTAAAAGGCTCTGGTATATGAAACTTTCAACAGAAGATTTCCAGTGAAATGACAATATCACCATCATTTGTTACTTGATAATAAGTTACTTTCAAAGTTGAGAAATATAAATAGGTGTAATAAGTCATTTTTCTTAATAATTAAAGAGTACATAAATAATTTACTATTATAATAAGTATAGAAATTGTGATATCACTTAATTGCAAAAACTATGTATGATAATAATTTGCAATAATAAGTAAAAAGAAATTGTCTTAAATCTAAAGGCTCTGGTATATAAAACTTTCAACAGAAGATTTCCAGTGAAATGACAATATCACCATCATTTGTTACTTGATAATAAGTTACTTTCAAAGTTGAGAAATATAAATAGATGTAATAAGTTATTTTTCTTAATAATTAAAAGAAGTACATAAATAATTTACTATTATAATAAGTATAAGTATGGTAATACTTAATTGCAAAGCTATGTATGATAATAATTTACAATAATAGTAAAAGAAATTGTCTCGTCTAAAGGCTCTGAGTATATAAACTTTCAACGGAAGATTTCCAGTGAAATGACAATATCACCATCATTTGTTACTTGATAATAAGTTACTTTCAAAGTTGAGAAATATAAATAGGTGTAATAAGTTCATTTTTCTTAGTAATTAAAAGAAGTACATAAATAATTTACTATTATAATAAGTATAAGTATGATAATACTTAATTGCAAAGCTATGTATGATAATGATTTATAATAATAGTAAAAAAATTGTCTCGTCTAAAGGCTCTGAGTATATAAACTTTCAACAAAAGGAGATTTCCAGTGAAATGACAATATCACCAGCATTTGTTACTTGATAATAAGTTACTTTCAAAGTTGAGAAATATAAATAGGTGTAATAAGTCATTTTTCTTAATAATTAAAAGAAGTACATAAATAACTTACTAGTATAATGTGATAATACCTCACTGTAAAAATATGTATGATAATTCACAATAAAAGTAAAAAAATGTGTAATCTAAGGCTCTGAGTATATATACTATGTCATTCAAGTGTTCTGAAAGTAAAATAAAACTTTTACTTAACTCTGAAAGGGAGTGAACTGCAAGAGAATAAATTAAAAAAGAAAAAATTTTTAAAAATAACATTTTATTAGTATACTAAAAATGAGAAATAATTTTTTTATTTTAATTATTTTCTCCTTTTTAGTCTTCAACTGCTAACTCATTATTATAATTATTATGGAATCTTGAAATCAATATTTTTTTAATTCACAGCAATTTGGAGCCACTGGGTATGGAATCAAAATTTATTGAAATTAATTGATTAACTGGTAAGCAAGTTCCGAAAAGGTTAAAACAATGGATTGTCATCGGAAACAGGCAAGCAAACAAAATTTCAGAACTCTAGCACATCAGAAAATGAGTGTAAAATCGATTACAAAATTTCATCTTCCCAAACATGAAACAAATCAAGTTAAATAAAAGAGCAAAAAATGTTTTTAAAGATGTAAATTTTCTTTTAAACTACTGAGAAAACTGTTATCATTCAAGCGAGATATACAGGGTGTCCGATCCAAATGTCCTTAATTTTGAACAGTCGATTAAACAAATCTATTAACGATACGTTGGCGATATTTGTCAAAATTGGCTGTTGAATTCTTAGATTTGGCGACAATTTTTTATTTTCGCGTATATATGAAAACTGAGGCAGATTGTACAGAAACTGCCGCATCGTGTTGCATTGCTGCGGAGATTTTATCTCGCATCGAAAATGAACGATTTTCATAAATCATTTTTTCAGATGAAGCAACATTTTATGAACAACAAAGTGAATATAAGCACAATTGCAGAATTTGGGGCTCAGAAAATCCCCATGCAGTACAGGAAGTGGAATGAAACAATCAAAAGTCAATGTGTTGTACTCTTTTACATGATACAGTCATAGGACCATTTTTCTTTGCTGAGACTTCTGTGGCGGCAAACGCACGGACATGCTGCAAATTTGCACAATACCCCAAAATGCAGCATTTTCAACTCGCACATTATCTTCCAACAAGATGCTGGAGCTACAGATGTTCGAGCATTTTCTTAGAACTGGACTTCCGAATTGCAGGATATCCTCCAGGGGTTACCAAGAGGCACACGTGGAAGTGCACTGGTTTAATAAAACTTTGTGAATACTGTTTTCTAAATTTACATTTTCTTATGCTTTTTAACTTTCTTTTAAATTATAGCGACCTCTCAAATTACGGACATTTGATTCGGACACCCGGATATATTTAACATTATTAGGTGATGAGTATAATTTTTTCACAATTCGAATCGGAGAAAGCAATGCTGAATATCGTTTTTCAATATGTCGTATACAGTATACGTAAAGAAATTATAATAATCGTCAAAATTCGACCATGAGCGTTTGAGGAATCTCTAAGTGTTACACATCAGGGTTGCAGAAAAACATGTTTGGGTTGTGTCGCAGTAATGTGAACGATAACTCAAAATCGCAACAACCTAAATAGATATATTTGGGCGGGTTCCTTTCAACTAAATTGCATGCATCACCACTCAGTCCAGCGAAAATATTAAAGGTGTTTATGTGCTTTGAAGTTATCACAACAATAATTAAAAAGAAGTTTTTTTTAAATTAAAGGAAGCAGAAAAATAACTGTATGGGAAAAGGTAATTTTTTGAATTACGTTTTACAGGATTCGTAATAATGCAGTGAATAAAATTTGGATATAAAGCATAAGAGCACAATCATTATTGATCACATATTATAAAACAATTTGTAAGTTTCTTGTGTGAAAACTATAAAAATTAGAAGGGAAAAGACATCCATTTTTTATATATGCAACAATATATCAACTATTTTATGAAGTCTTGTGTGAAAGTATACAGAAAAATGATCCCATTTTTTATATTTACAATAATATGTCGAAGGTATTTCATGAGTCTTGTATGAAAGTATATAAAAGTCAGAAGGCAGAAGACATCCCATTTTTATATAGCAGAACAATCTATCAACTATTTTAGGAAGTCTTGTGTGAGAGTATACGAAAAGTAGAAGGGAAAGAGGTCTGACTTTTTTATATTTACAACAGCTTTCTCTGAGTGTTCATGAGGTCTTGTGTGAAAGTATATGAAAAGTCAGAAGGAAAAAAGAACGTCCTATATTTTTTATATTTGCAACAATATATCTAAGATTTTTTATGAAGTCTTGTGTGAGAAAGTAAATGAAAAAGTCGAAGGGAAGAAGACGTCCACTATATTTACAACAATATATGCGAATATTTTATGAAGAGTCTTGTGTGGAAGTATACGAAAAAGTCAGAAGGGAAAAGACAGTTTCCATTTTTTTTTTTATATTTACAACAATATAATAGAGTATTTTATGAAGTGTATTGAAAAGGATACAAAGAGTCGAAGGGAGAGAAAGCATTACATATTTTTTTATATTTACAACAATATATCAAGCATTTATATAATACTAGAGATAATTTATATTCTTTCAAAAGAAAATACATAATATTTTAATGGATGTTTAGCAAAATGCTTTAAGTAGCGTTTTGCCAAGATTTTTTTTCTAAATTAACGTCACTTGCATGTGGTATAGGTTAATTTAATAATTATTTATTAAAAAAATATCTCTAATGAAGGAATCTGTAAAATAAGTTAATTTCGAAAACAACTCAACAAAAAAACGTCTATAAATTTTAGCATAAAGAAAGAAATTCTTAATTAAGTTCTCATCCTAAAGGCTAGCAAGCCTTCCATGAAAAAAAAATGTTATTTAATCTGTAGTTGGTATCTATAGATCATTTTCTTAAACATATCAACTTCCAGTGAGAAAGTACTTATTTGAGAGTAATTTAAAATCAATATGAAATCGAAGCATAGCAAAAAAGATAAAATTAGATAAGGATAAAATGGAGCTTGGAGGCAATCAAATAGAGATATATCAGATGAGGCAGTCGATATAAAAAAGTAGGAGGAAAAAAATCGTGACTTTATGCAAAATTAATAACAGGATAATTTCTTTTAGACGCATAATAACTCTCCCTTAAAATCGTATGAAACAGATATCTAGTAAAATTGCCCGAATAAAAACTATGATAACAATAAATATGCTAGATTTTTTTTATCAAGAAAAATTCTTTATTTCATGGGTCATGCATCTCTTAAGCCCCCCAGGGCTTCCGGAATACCGAAAAAGAATCACGGCAGCTGTATTTATGTCGAAACATGACGAAAGTTATGTCGTCAGAAATGCACTGATTAAAAAAACTAGGGAGAAATTTGTCCCTAGGCCAGCCTGCAGTATGTTTCATTTCAGTGCAATTACCAGTCATGCATCCGGAAGTAAATGAAAATATAACATAAGAACAGTCCGTATAAGAAAAAATCGATACTAGCTGTAAGAGTTTTCTCATAAAGAAGTACTGTCCGTTCCTCTGTTTACTTTCCTCTAGTTCGCTTAACGAACTGATTTTCTTCACTTAATGTTAACCAAATTCCTAACTTGTTTATTTAGGAATGATATGTTGCTTTTGTCTTCTGTGCTCTCTCTGATCTCTGGAACTGTATAAGTGAAAAAAGAAATTAGTAATGTTCTAAGACTCATTTCTTGTAAATAAATCAATATACTTCATTTATATATCAACATACTTAGCTCCAATATACTTCGAAGAAAATTCTTAAGTGTGGTGGCGCTTTACCACCTTTAAGGCAAAAAATATGTAGTTATCACACTAGTTACTGCACTTAAAATTAGGAGTTTAGTTATATTAAAATCCGTTTTGAAGCAACATAAAACATATTTTTTTCTGACTGACCTCGTAATTTTAGACCGTTCAAATGACGAGGACAGCACCTGAGCTAGCACCCTCTCTCCAAACTTCCGCACCACACCAGCAAGAGGACCTTTGACCACTACATATGATTTAATGTGCAACAGACACCATACACGGCGTATCTTCAGCTGATGTGTTTCGAACCTGAAACGAGACCTTACCACGAGACCACCACCCAGCCTTAAAATATTAGAATGGTCTCGTATTAGACCTTCATGTAATGAAATTTTCTAAGCATTTCATTGTTTCAAATTTTCAATAATTTCCGAGGCCTTTTCCGTCTGGAAAAATTTATTGTAATTGGATTTATCAAATTTTCTTTCTATTTTAAAGCTGTGCACAAGTGCAGTTAAGGTTGAACTTCGTGATTTTCAAATGACAGTAGACAAGGTACAACTGGAGCCAGCACTCCAATTCCTGTTTCCGTATCACATCAACTATGGACCATCAACTGATAACATTGGGATTACCTTTCCCCAAGGTCACCGGAGGACCAACTTAAGGAATGAGAATGAAAAGTTGTCGTATAAGAAAGCAGGTTCTCTGTTTCACTGGTAGCACAATAATGGTAGTGTTGGTTGGTTAACGGCCCCTCGCCGACGACGGTATATATCCTTGTAAAGTTCTGAACTTTCAATGTGCTCGTAATGGAGTCTATTTTGTATGAGTTCACAGTACGATGAAATTTTTTTAGCTTTATGAATACGACTCAATCTGAGGCGGTTCGGTCATTCAGTATTTTCCGGATGTCTTCGTGACATGCCTGGGTTTGTTGATGTTATCAAGATAATAACACGATAAGCAATTTTTGATGCACCCGTTCTAAAATTTAAAAGCGTATTACTGCCAATGGTAACCACAAAATTGTATCTCTGTAGAAACTAAATATTACCTTAATATAAATAAAAGTCATTGTGTTGTTGGCTTCTACTTGTTAAACATGAAAACAACATGAACTTGTTTGACGTATCAAATAATAAACTATGAATACTCCATTTAATTAATTTATTTCTTTCTTTTCTGCAGAAAGATCTATTTGCAACCCGGAAAAAATCAACAAAATTCTAAAAACTACATTTTTCTACTATTTGCCACAAAAAAAATATAATATGATAGACAAAATTAAATATGATAAAAAAAATAAATGCTTTAAATAAAAAGAAAACGATATTTACAAACAAATATTAAAATGCTTTAAATAAAAGAAACAATATTTAAACAAATATTAAATGCTTTAAATAAAAAGAAAACGATATTTACAATCAAATATTAAATGCTGCGTGAGCTATAATTCAGTCACTACGTAGTGTCTATATGGATGTGGGTATGGCTGCGTTCACATCTCCTCCTAAACCAATGGACTTTTTTCAGCAAATTTTACACTTATTATTTAAGAAAAGGGGACGACATTTATGAGCTTTTTAAAAGTTCAAAAGCTAATTAAACAGTTAATTATTAACCTCATCGTTTTCTCTGACGGTAACTTCAGACAAATTCTGTCGACAAACAAAAAAAAAATATTTATATAACATCTTAAACTTTCACATTTACCTTTTTCAACGATACTAATTTTATTTCCGTGCAATGTTTTCTTAAAAATTTTATTATTTTTTAATTTTTAAAAGAATTGATTACTTGAAGACGATTTTGAAATAAGCATTTTTATAGATGCTTCGTTGCTGTCTAACGTGAGACTTTGAATAAATTTCTTTTTATTTCTATAAATATTTTGTACAAGAGTGAAGATCACTGTCAACTGCAAGAAGCCCAAAAAAGTTAGTAAAACTTTAGTTAATTAAAATTAAACCAGATTTTGCATTTTTCCAGTGATATATTTCCGAAAGTGTTATGTTACAATAACTATTTTATACTATATTAAAGTTTTAAAATAGGTTTCCAGTGACACAAATTTCATTTTGCGTTAAAATTGTTTCTCATTTCACTAATTTTAGAAAATTCAATTGTGTAAAATTCTTAATTTGTAATAGTACATTTTTTAATTGAAACAAAGAATACGTATGAAGGAACTGTTGCTAGAACATAAAAAAAATTCACAGAAGAATACTAAAAGAAAAGTTTAAAAGCAGACGATTCATAATTTATATCGGGAAGAACTATTAATCCGGGTTTTATTTTAACCTTTTTATTGATGAAAGATTTGCTATTTATTAATTGACCCAAAACATTATGAATCAAAACATTAAACCTATTTATGAACAATTTGAAGTAAAACGTTTCGAACTGATAAAGGAATTTTGTTTTATAATTTTCTATACAAAAATATTTTCATTAAAAATAATAGACATAAAGATTTAATCCCGAGCAACGCCAGGCATAACAGCTAGTATTAAATAAATATACCAAAGCAGATTACTGATTATGTAACCCATCCTTTCCAAATCATGTAAAATCTCATGATAGGCGTACCAGATGAATAAAACAGCCTTACTGAACTCAGTAACAGTCCCATTAGTATGACAGGTGCTTACCTCCTTGTGATAGCTCCGCGTGCCAAACGCTCGTAATAGGGTCCATTATGCGTGGTCCCATTATGATGTTGCCTTTATTTGGGGCGGGCCTTTTTATTCAAATGTCCTAATGATTTTTTACAGGAATTTTCTTTATGTTTGTCCTCCGGAGAACACCACGAGTACATGGATGAGTGGCCGCTGGGTGTGTCGGGCCTCTTCCCCTGGGGTACAATACACTCCACGAGAAAAGTCCTGAACGCTAGACATCAGGTGGCGGTCGTTATGGAAGCAGGATATTCACTGCATTTTGGGGGGTGAAGCAAGTCTTCATTTTGTTTTGGCGCAGATAGAACCAGCGGAAGTCTCATTTCGCTTTGTTTCGGTCGAAAACAGATTCTCGCCTAACGAAGAGGCGCAGGTTGCCAAATGTTGCAGTTGATTTTGTATCCGTGTCCTCTTTCTTCGACTCGTCTGCATTGGGCAGCAGCCACTTTTCAGGGTTTTTCTCCTAGCAGTGAGATAGTAGCAATGGTGAAGTCCGGTTACCTCCCACCAATGATGGTATAGCTCCTTCGGGGGGGGGGGTCAGGCCACGGTCAGGAGTGGAATCGGGTTTCGAACCTGGGAACCCTCCTGCCCCGAAACCAGACCTTACCACTAGGCCACTGTATGTCTTTGAATTCACTTTGAACAAAGATTTTCCTCAGGACTTGTTGCCTTACTTTGAACTGCTCTCGTGTAAGCATCAGAATCATCATTTTGCAACAAAATCTACTTCACCAAATAAAAGTAAAATTTAAGAGAAGTTTAAATATCTTGTTTGTTTGTTTTTTGAAAAATCAGATACAATGATAAAAGATATTAAAGTAAGAAAAAATTGTAGCTTGAGAAAAACAAATTAAAATAAAACAACAAGCAACAGCATCAAATAAAAGAATTAATAGTGTAATAAAAGAAAATGAATAACAAAGCAGTAGTTTCCTAGACATAATAGAAATAACTTTCCTTTCCAAATCGATGTATGAGAATATTCCGTTTAAAAATTTACAAACAGATTAAAAAAAGACAACAAATGTCATTTTTTTAACAAAAAAAAATCCACCTTTGAATATGCATTTCTTACGTTATAGGGTTTCTGAATATCGCAAAAGGAGAATCAGCTTGAGTGTTTATTTATGACGAACTGATGACAGAAATTTATGTCGTCAGAGGAAATGCTATATTTTACAGAAAAAAAAAAAGACAAAAAATTCTGTCCATTAGGCTACTTCAAAGTATCTTTTCAATTTGGTTTCAGTTACCGTCATGCATCCAGGTAATGAAACTACTCATCAACTACCAGTACGCGCACGGCGTTGCCCGTGGAATCAGGACTTCAACAAAGGAAAGCTCAGAATGATACGAAAATGTTTTGAAAATAAAATCAAAACAAAAGATACATATTGATTTCCCCGCTTATTTTCTTTGCGATAATGACATTTTAACTGTTGATAAACAGTACGATGCAATTAATCGAAACAATATTAAAAAAACTACAATTTGAAAATGATTATACAACAAGTAAAATATGCAGAAACAAATAAACACGTTAAAACACTGCAGAAAATAATCAGAAGTCATTCAGTTAAAGGTTATGACGTACCCTGCGCTCCTGCCCGTCAGCCAATGAAATTGCAACAATGCATGTTGGGAAGGCTCCGGAGAAACTTCCGCGGGAGAATGCTCGCTAGAGAGAAAAAATCTCTTTTGAACTGACCAGGAAAAGAATTGATTTAATAAAACGGGAAAGATATTTTAACCGTTCTAGTTTTTTAAATCCGACAAAACGTTCCAGTCATAAGATGAAAAAAAATTAAAATGGTTCGCTTATTAAGAACGTCGGATGCGAGAATTTTAAGAAATCTGAACTGAAAATTACCATAAAATCACTATTTTTCTAGCTTTTCTCAAAATTTAGTAAATTACGTTAGACGTAAGAAACAAAATTTATCAAACGGAAATTTATTACTCTTTCGAAGGTGCATCTATTGTTTTTCGTACAATTATCAAAATCATGCTATTGACAAATTAGTGCGAAAAATCACCCAAACAACACAAAACATTAAATATTTCTAGGTAAATTTTTAAAATTCTGGCTTCGAGGTGCATTCAGTAACCATTACATTACCTGTGCCAAATTTCTTGGCTGTAAATGCGATAGATTCGTCTGGACATCATAAACACACACACAAACATTGTCTTTTATAAGTATAGAATAACAGTTTCATATCGCAAAAAATCAATTAGTCTGTAGAAGGGGTGTAGTTGCGCCGGTACGCGCCAGAAAACTATCTCTTTTATTTTGCGAAATTAATAAAAAATTATAAGAACGGTCTTAAAATAGAGTGATTTTTGTCGCACTGGTTAGAGCACTCGATACCTTTTTTAGAACGTCCGGCACTGCTTATTTGCGACTACACCACTGCTCATACTGAAGTTCCTTATTGAAGATATACTGTCGTCTTCATTAATTTACTTTCTTCAGTTCCTGGATTAGGATAGGATAAATTGGAGTTTGTGCGCAGAAGGTTTGACAGATGCGCCAGACAAAGTAATTCCCATAACCCTTTCTTTCATTGGTTTCGCTGTGAAACCACAAATTGAACTTTTTTTACTGCGCATGGGCGAAAGTGGCCCGTAATTTTTCTTTCATAACTTAAGAGCCAGATATATAGTAGCTTATATAAAAATTCAGCTCAATACCGTTAATCGATGCAGAATATCGGCATTGCAAGAGTTAAATTGCTTTTGACATCGAAGAGAAACAAAATGATGAAGGTTCTTTCACAAATTTATATATTTCAAAATTGGATCTTCAGTATTGAATTTTATGAAGGTTGAATATCCTGAATACTTACGTATACTTATAAATTAAATACATAGTGAAATTGCATTTCGATGACTAACTTATTAGGAGGAAAAATAGCCAGTACCGTTCATTGGTTTCTGTGAAACCACATATTTCTTGAAATCAAAAATGCTAATTTTTCCTTTACATATTCATGATCAGCTACGTGTCTAATACTCATTTTAAAATAAATTTGTAACTTTCCAAACAGGAAACATGTAGTGAACTTGAAGGGGTTAAATTTGCATCTTCTGCGTTATCAAATTTACAAAAGCTGAAAAAATTAAAAACCATTAACAAACCAAAACAAAAGATTTGAATTAAAAAAAATAAGATTAGAAAAGCCACTATCGGTAAAAAAATAAAAATAGATTTATATTCGGAATTATCTCTAGCAAATCTGATTCGGATGTTAAATATTTGAATAATTTTTTCAAATTCGGGCATTCGCTCAAAGTGTATTTAATAGATAAAGGAAGTGTTATACACCAGTACACATCGGTTGTGGTTCGCCCTTTAACAGATGATTATGCGTGAAGTAAAGATGTGACCAACTCTAAAGCCTATTATTTTTCCGAGTGTTTTACGATTAAAATTGGAATGTTTAAACAACTTTAATTGGTTGTATGTAGTTTAATTTAAAATGCACCGACTGTCCCAGGTATTTGCCAATTCTCATAAAAAGAAATAATTGCTTTGTCGATTGACATCAATAAGGCGTTTTCATGTGGTAGCGTTTTTTTGCTTCCTATCTGCTCTCTCATTTCCTGAAATGTCCGTGCCCTGGAATCCAACAAAATTTTACATCCTGGCAGTTGCTTTTAAAATTAAAATAAGCAATACATCGAATAACAAAAGGGTGGCTCTGCCTTGATATATGCAAAGTGCCTCAATAGAACTTTTTTTGAATCAGTATAGATAATTCATTCTTTATTATACTTCTTTTAATTACTAAGAACACACTATATGCCCAAAAGTATCCGGTCACTTTCATATTTTCACATTTTTTAGAATTTCTCCTTAAAGGTTTCTGACTGCCTTTAAACTTCTACCATCTAAAGAATAGACTGTAACTCACACTTTACATTGAAGATTCGGTCCTGAAGGCCATTATGGGACCGTCTACAAACTGATGAAGACGAAAACATTTTTGGCCCACCCTTCTTCACAGAATACTGATAACAAGATGAAACGTTCAGAAATGGTTATGTTTAATGTGCATAATATTTACAGGAATTGTCGTAAACTCAGCACAAATATTTGGGAAGATATAAAGGTTTTCTTAAAGAAATCCAAAATTTTCCAGCCTGTTTTTTGCTTATAACCTGCGGAGTTTTCTGTTATATTATAAGAAACTTACAGAAAAAAATGACAATATGTTAGAGGAGCATTTTGCAAAAATTTAGAAAACAATTTTTAAATATTACAGGAAATATGAACATTTTTAGTAAATGTTTTACTGCGCATGCGCGAAACATGGAGTAATTTTTCTTTCACAACTTTAAAGCCAGATATACAGGGCAACTTACATAAAAAATTCAGTTCAATATATTAGTATCCAAAAAGATATCGGCATTACAACGAGCAGAATTTTAACTCCTGTCGAAGAGAAGCTAAAAGAAGAGGGGTTGTACACAAATTGATATTTTTTTAACTTCAATCTTCAAATAGTAAGCGTCGAGCTGTAATTTAAATTATGTATTTAACTTATATCTTTAAATAGTTATATTGAATTGTATAGTGGTTAGAATTTGCTTGTATAAATGGCGTATTACACCTATTTATACTGCTCAACTTTGAAAGTAACTTATTATCAAGTAACACATGATGGTGATATTGTCTTTTTACTGAAAATCTTCTTTTGTTGAATGTTTATTGCGAAGTTTCTAATTTCGTAAGAGTGCGTAATTTTGTTTACGCAACAAAGCCTTCAGTGGAATGCTATTTTGAGATCCTCATATTAGTAGTTAGTTTTTTCCTGTAAATTAACTTAGAATCTTTGCTCCTCTTCAGTTAATTATTTTATGTCCGACATCTTCTGGCATGACATCAGATGCTATTATACTGCTTCAGGGAATGTGTGTGCGTGTATGTGGTTGTTAAAAAAAATTCTTCATAAATTTTGAAGAAGTTTTACAGAACAAGAATGCAAACCTTTTTTGAACCCTCCTGCCCCGAATCCGAGACCTTACCATTAGGCCATTGCGGCCCGTTCGGTATGAAGCAACCGAAATTTTGAAAGGGGTCGGGAGATGGGATGAGACCTAACCTATAGGAGAAACAAGAAATTATTCACACAAAATGCGATATGAAAGTTCGGTGAATTGAGTGCTGGCTCCGGTGGTACCTTTGTCTAATGGCAATTGAAAATTTTGAAATTCAACCCTAACTGCACCTGTGAACAGCTTCAGAACAGAACGAAATTTTGAAG
>BGPR01038172.1:0-13086 GCA_013235015.1 Araneus ventricosus | reverse complement strand
CGGAATGAAGCAAGTTTTTTAAAATACTTTTTTTTGTAGATTCTATGTCTAGACAATAAACTAAACCCATTCATGATGTTTTCTCATCATATTTCAAAAAAATTATTGCCTTGCGCCGCAAAGGGTTAAAATCTAATTTGCGTGCATTCTCAAAAATAAAGATACGGGAAGTACTCTAGTTACATCAATTCGATGAAATATTTTTTTATGTTCTATATATTCTTTCTTTAAATATACATTTAAAAATATTTTAAAATCACTACTTAAAGATACAAGAACAATTTTATTTCATTAAAGCAGATTAACTTGATATTTAAAATAAAGTGATTTAAATCAGTGATTTTTTTTAAAAAAATCAGTTGATTTAAATCGCGATTTAAATCAGTGATTTTAATCAACTGATTTAAATCACCGCAACCCTGTTTAGGAGTTTGAAATACCTATGCAGATGTCTTAACTTTTGATTTCTATCTCTTGATAACTAATTTTTTACTTAATATATTCTTATTTTATAACTGCAGTGATAATTTTTTAATCTTCGTAATCATGAAACCCAATAGAGAATCACCACACAACTTTTCAATGGTCTCTGTTTTGTTTTCAAGAAAACAAAAGTGATATTCAAACAGAACAGTTTCTAAAGCTTTTTTTATTATTAAATGCTTAATATGCTATGCTTGGAAGCTGAAATTAGGATGATTGTTTACTTTTCTTGTAGTTCCTTTTGCTGCTGAAAACAAATTTAGTACTCTACAATGAAAATTTTGAAAGCTTTCAATGCATTCTCAGAAATTGGCCACTGTATATTCACTCGCCACTTATTAAAACATATTGGAATCCAAGGGATGTTATTAATTAGCAATAAGAGAATTCTCTGAGTATGTAGACTATACTAAAAAGAATTGCTTAATGGAAAGTGAAAAATAAGTCAAATATGATATCAATTTAAAGTCATTTATTTCTTAAACTGTATTTATTCAGTCAACTTTCTGTCATGTTTGTTTTGTTACATTGGTGAACTTGAATTTTAATATAATTCAGACATTATGGTAACTTGTAGTTCTGTTTTTCTAGAAACTCATGCTGGTGTTCAAGATATGGCTTGTGATACATTCATTAAAATAGCCCAGAAGTGTCGAAGACATTTTGTTCAGGTAATTTTTTTTTCTGCTCAGCAATATTTTTCTCTGCTGGAATATTCCATCCTTTACAATTTTCAAAGTTCTACCTTGAATTTCTTGTTTATAAAAACTTGTTGTAACATTAATTTAATTGTGCAATAAATTTATTGAATTTAATTAGTAGAAACATTCTATTCTCGGATATTTTCTAAACGAGCACAATCTTTAGTTCTATAAATATCCTCTAATCACAATTTCTTTCTAGTGGCTGGTGGAAATTTTCTTAAAAAACTAAATAGTTGATTAGAAATGCTTATTTTGTTTTTTGTAGGTTCAAGTTGGTGAAGTTATGCCCTTTATTGAGGATATCTTGAATAGTATAAACACAATAATTTGTGACCTGCAACCTCAACAGGTTAGTTGCTATTAGTTAGATTATTTTTCCAATCATAAAGTAATTAAATTGTTGGTGCACAAAATACTCAATCTGGTTTTTAAATTATAGGTTCATACTTTTTACGAAGCTGTGGGATGCATGATTGCTGCCCAGACTGACCAAGCTGTCAGAGATCATTTGATTGACAAGTACATGTTGCTCCCAAATGAGGTTTGGGATGCAATCATCAGACAAGCTACCAAGGTAATTTGACTTTTATATGCAAAGTATTTTTTAAGTTGCATTTTATTCAAATATTGTAATGATAATGCTTCTTAGAAATATTTCTTTTGAATGAAAAAATGGGGGTTTTTTATACAATTGTTTTGCATTATTTGTGTCTGAAAATATTTTTGTGCTCGCTTCTTCTGTGTGGATAATTTTGTGAAAAGAATTCGAGTAACATTTGTCTTTTCTTCAAAGATTTTTAATATTGCCTGCATCCTTAAATTAAAATGAGAATCCCGCTGTGTTTTAATATTTTAGTTTCCTATACTTTGATGTTTTGATTTGCATAGCTATTTAAAAAATAATCGTACTCGTAAGAGTTCTTGGATGAATTATTATACCTTGCCCTTAACAACTGTAGTTAACAACTTATTTCTAATTAATTCTCATTTACCTTTTTACTATTAATTGTGCTTCTAATTTTTTAAAGTCATAGAATATTTTCAGTTTGAAATTGGCTGCTCAGTTATGTGTGTGATTTATCTTTGGTTACCACAATTTTTTTAAAATTCCTTTTAAGATATTTAGATAAATATAATCAACTTTTGATCATAATATAATTTGAAAAAAATATTTATTCTTATAAATTTTGTTTTTGCAGTCAGTAGAAGTGCTGCAGCATGAGGATGCTGTGAAACAGTTAGGAAATATTTTGAAGACAAATGTTCGAGCTTGCATGGCTTTAGGACATCCGTACGTTATGCAAGTAAGTTATTGCAGAATAATTTTTATTTTCAATAATGTAATCTTTTAAGTTTTACTTTCACTTTGGCTTTCATTATTATTATTAATTAATTGTTTGGAATAATTTTAATGTCAAAAAATACTATACAAATTTTTATTTATTTATTTTTTTCAGCTTGGTCGTATCTACCTAGATATGTTGAATGTGTATAAAGTGATGAGCGAAAACATCATTGGATTTATTGCTAAACATGGTGAATCTGCAATGAAACAATCCAAAATCCGAGGTATGCGAACTGTGAAGAAAGAAACTCTAAAGCTGATATCATCGTGGGTGAGCAGATCTACTGATCCTCAGATGGTAAGATCTTATATTGTTTATTCTTTGAAATACCTTTGGCCTTACCATTGTCTAAATGCTTGAAGAAAATATGCTTGCAGTTTAACTAGAACTCCAGACAGTCGCTTATTTTAATGCAATTGGTTTCACCTCTGCAGTAAGATATAGCAGATTATCAGTGTTTTTAAATTCAATTGAATCTTAGCATTATAAGTAGTATTTAATTTGGGTATTTTTTCTGCAGATATAAGAACAAACCAATTAAGTAATTTGAATGACGAATAGAATCATCCAGGCCTTTTTGTTTCTAGAAGAGTTTATAATAAACAATGCACATCATCCATTGAATTAATATAGAAAATCCACTGGATTTAGTTTTTTTTTCTAATATAAGAGCACTTCCTTAGTTTATTTAAATTTTATTGAACAAAATGGTGCTTTTTTCAGATGTTTTCATTACCCTGAAACTTAAGGTCTTCTTTCTAATCCTTCTGATCTGAATCAGATCTACGAGGTCATTCGCCTTCATCACCTTCAACACAAATCCGGTCGCTTAAGCAGGTCATCATACACCAAGGCAACACAGTCAAGTAGATGTTGCAGAGTGGCCTCAATCATGTTGCACTTTGTGCAGATATTGAGCTCCTTATTACCACGAGGAATCTGAGGGCTTTTAAGTGACCAGATGATAAGCGAGCCAAAGCTGTTTGGTCTTTCCTATCCCCCTTAAAATGTATAGTAGCACCCGGGCCTTCACTACGATACCATGAATGAGTTGGTGGATGCCTTCAAGAAATGTTAACAAGGGCCTTTCTTCTTGTCTATAACTCAAGGGTTCTACATAGGCCTGAGGCATGGTAGTACCTTCTTTAGCAAGATTATCAGCAATATCGTTATATTTTAAATTTACATTTGATGGCATCCCATTTTAGATGAAGAACACAAGAATTGCACAGGGCCCTGAGTTAAGGTCTTCTAATTAGTGTTTACAAAAAAGAAAAAAAAATGTACTTTTCACTATTTTGTTAATCTACTCTATTAAAATTCGAAGGTAAACAAACGTATGTATGTATGTATGTCCCTCTATCTTCTCACGAACCGCCGAACGGAGAAGCGCGCGGAAGGTACCAAAAGATGGGGAATAATCCAGGGAAGCCATTTCGGCCATTTAAATTTCGAAATTTTAATTAGTGAAAAAGATATTAATTAAAAACTAATTGACAACAATGCTTTTCATTGTTTCGGATACTTTACAACAATACTTTTCATTGTTGCAGCGCAATTCAAAATTTATTTTATTGTTGAAGTCGTTTACTTTAAAGAACGTTGTTACAACAACAATAAAAAAGTGACGCTGACAGAAATAAAAAAAATGTATTGTTGAAAGTGTATAAATTCTTTTTTTTATCCCATGATATAACGTCCAACAAAATCATTTTAACGAAATTAAAAGGGGTGTTTTGTTTCTGTAAAGTTATGTGCCGAAAGATGTAGATTAGTTATGTTAGTGATTTTAATCATTATTCATTGATTTGATCAAGTTTAAATATTTGTAGAAGCTTCTATTTTAAGCTGATATTTGGAAGTTACTATTTTTGATTTGTTCAATTCTCGCTTTTGCCGATGCCTAAAAGAAAAAGAGGAATTACAGGGGATTTTGCCAGTAGACGGGAGGCAATTAGAAAACGTGAAAGGAGAGTTGTTGAAACTGAAGAAGAAAGAAGCCGCCGATTGTCAAGTATGGCACAACGTGGCCAGGACAGAAGAGCGGAAGAAACAGAAGAACAAAGAAATAGCCGATTGTCAGACATGGCACAACGTGGGCAGGAGAGAAGAGCCGAGGAAACAGAAGAACAAAGAAATAGACGATTGGCAGTAATGGGACAACGTAGCCAGCAGAGAAGAGCAGAAGAACAAAGAAAAGAGAATACGTTTTGGGGGGAACGTAACGTTTACGTTAGAGACAATATATGTAAAAAAAATAAATCGGAGGCGGGCATATGAAAATTAGTAATAAAAAGACTAGATTTGAAAGAATATTTACATTTCTTGGAGGAAGTAAGTGACAATATTTGTTGAAAAAAAACGGAGCCGGGCATATGAAAAAATATGGATCCGAAGGCCTCACGTGATCTCACTTCTCTCCGCCCGGGAATATCCCATTATTCAAGATTGCCCGTGCAACGCCGGGTCATGCAGCTAGTCTATCCTATTAAAATTCGAAGGTAAACAAACGTATGTATGTATGTATGTCCTTCTATCTTCTCACGAACCGCCAAACGGAGAAGCGCGCGGAAAGTACCAAAAGATGGGGAATAATCCAGGGAAGCCGTTTCGGCCATTTATATTCCGAAATTTCAATTAGTGAAAAAGATATTAATTAAAAACTAATTGACAACAATGCTTTTCATTGTTTCAGATACTTTATAACAATACTTTTCATTGTTACAGCGCAATTCAAAATATATTTTATTGTTGAAGCCGTTTACTTTAAAGAACATTGTTACAACAACAATAAAAAAGTGACGCTGACAGAAATAAAAAAAATGTATTGTTGAAAGTGTATAAATTCCTTTTTTATCCCGTGATATAACGTCCAACAAAATGATTTTAACGAAATTAAAAGGGGTGTTTTGTTTCTGTAAAGTTATGTGCCGAAAGAGGTAGATTAATTATGTTAGTGATTTTAATCATTATTCATTGATTTGATCAAGTTTAAATATTTGTAGAAGCTTCTATTTTAAGCTGATATTTGGAAGTGGCTATTTTTGCTTTGTTCAATTCTCGCTTTTTCCGATGCCTAAAAGAAAAAGAGGAATTACAGGGGATGCTGTCAGTAGACAGCAGGCAATTAGAAAACGTGAAAGGAGAGTTGCTGAAACTGACGAAGAAAGAAACCGCCGATTGTCAACTATGGCACAACGTGGCCAGAAGAGAAGAGCGGAAGATACAGAAGAACAAAGAAATATCCGATTGTCACTATTTCTTTTTTAGAGAGCTTATGTGTTTGGATTCATTAATATCGGGAAAAAATCATTTTCTTTCCTTTTTTGTATTAAGGTGTTTAACTTCGTAACATTTGTTGGGGAAAGTAAGTGACATTTATTGTTGAGAAAAACAGAGGCGGGCCATATGAAAATATATGGACCCCGAAGCCTCACATGACCTCGCTTCTCTCCGCCCGGGAATATCCCATTATTAGAGATAACCAGTGCAACGCCGGGCCATACAGCTAGACTAGAATTAGATAGACCAGAGATTCCCAACCTGTGGTACGCATTCCCCTGGGGTTACGCAAATGACCATTTGGGGGTACGCGAAATAAAGTTGTTAATTTCGGAAACAAGAAAACATAAGGGATTAAAAAAGTTATAGAATTTTGTTCCTCCAAGTCCCTTGGTATTTAATAACTATAACACTTGAATAGTTGATTAATACGGAGTGTAATTATTAGCAATCCTTATAAGTTAATGCAAAATTATTACAATACTGATTTCATTTGTTTTGGCGTTAAACTAATACTATTGTAAAAATGCAATAAAAAATAAAATAAGTCGAGCAGATATTTTCCAGGCAAATGTCAAATCCGAGTTATTTAACTTTTAAGCTATTCTAAGCCCTTATAATTATTGATAAAAACTTCTTAGCATAGACGGTGGGGGAGGATATGTCAAAAATTAATCAAGAGGTGCGCGAGGGAATAAAGGTTGGGAACCTCTGAGATATACCTTTCATTTCGCAAGGACACGGAATATTTTTTTTTTTTTACAAAATAACAAATCTTTTTTGTATTTTTTTAAATAGTCCATTTTGACACGTTTTCGTGGGCGGAATGTTTGAACTGCTCTTTTCGCCTTATTTATTTAAGAGAGAATATTGGGCATGTGTCACGTTACCTCGCTTCTTTCCGTCAGGGAATGATGCATTATTCGAGATAGCCCGTGCAACGCCGGGCCACACAGCTAGCATGGTGAATTCATTCACGGCGGATTCTTTTTTTCCCTATTATTAGTTTTTGCATCCGGTGTTTCATTTTTTTTATTTATTTAACGGAAGTTGGTATTTTTTTGAGCGAGCTTCTGTGTTTGGATTTATTAACAATGGACAAAAATCGTTTTCCTGCATTTTTCTTTCTTTTTTTGACGTACGGTGTTTCGCAACATTTACGTTTGTTGGGGGAAAATATTTATTCGTTTTTATCCGTTTTTTTTTTTTTTTTTCTCATTATTATTCAAATACGGGCAAAACAAAAATATATGTTTCTGGTGTTTAATTTATCAGTTTGGTGTACTATTAAATCGTTTATCGTTTCTGTTTTTTACTTCGTATTATTTTTTCTTTTGCAAAACAAATATCATGCTCATCTGTTTTAATTTATAAGCATAAGAATTCTCGCGTTTTCATTCAAACCAAACTTCTTTAAGGTAGTAAAAAGGCTAGAACTGAAAGTTTTAATCCTACAAGCTAGGATTCAAAACAGATTTATGTTTTTTGGGGAAACTTAGTGACAATATTTGTAGGGGGAAAAAAATTTCAAAGGATTTTTTACGTTTTGGGGGGAACTTAACGTTTACGTTAGCGACAATATGTGTAAAAAAAATAAACCGGAGGCGGGCATATGAAAATTAGTAACAAAAAGACTAGATTTGAAAGTATATTTACATTTGTTGAGGAAAGTAAGTGACAATATTTGTTGAAAAAATATGGAGCCGGGCATATGAAAAAATATGGATCCCAAGGTCTCACGTGATCTCACTTCTCTTCTCCCGGAAATATCCCATTATTCAAGATTGCCCGTGCAACGCCGGGCCATGCAGCTAGTCTTTTGATTATACTGCATTGTGTTTGTTGACCATAATATTGAATAAATATCGACCATAACATTTATTCATAATCCAGTGAAGTAAATACTTTATAGAAATATTTTTTATTAGGTATTAGAAAACTTCATACCACCCCTACTTGATGCAGTATTATTGGATTACCAGCGGTGTACTGTCCCATCCGCCCGAGAACCAGAAGTACTTTCAACTATGGCCACCATTGTAAATAGATTAGAAGTAAGAGAGGTTTTGAAAATTCAAATTAATCTGTGGCTTAAAACATTTTAATGTGTGTAACTGAATCTTATGTTTCTTTCTTGCAGGGACACATTACTCCTGAAATACCAAAAATCTTTGATCATGTGTTTGAATGTACTCTTGATATGATTAATAAGGTATTTATTATGTTTGCTTAATTTATATTTCAAATCCTTTTGTAGCACAGATTATAAAAGCTGCCCTTTTAATTGTGAAAAATTATCTTTAATATACTTTTTATTTAACAGGACTTCGAAGAATTTCCAGAGCATCGAACAAATTTCTTCCTTTTATTGCATGCTGCTGTTACCCATTGTTTCCCAGGTATTTAAGAGAGTAAACAATTTTTTTTTTAATTTTCCGTTTCCTGTTAAGCTCTGTTTATGCATTTTTCATTTATACATTATTAATTTGTCATGGAGTATTTTGTTTATACAACTCAAAATTTTAGTTTTAGATTTTTTCCCTTTCTAAAATTCACTAAATTTTCTGCTCCAAGCATATTTCTTGTTCTTATTGTTTTAAGGTATTTTAATTGAGATTAAGATTTTTTTAAATGCCTACCTGCATTCACATAAATCATATAAAATAAGAAATGTATAGTTAATATTCAAATATGCAAGAAAAGCTTGGTTTTTCTCACTTTTAGGATAAATGTTTAATTTTAAAATTTCATTGTTTTCAATATTATGTAATTATATACTGGTACTATCTTAAAAACTTTAAATTATTACTTTTAATGAATTTCCATCTGTACTATTTAATTTCTAATAATTAAAATCTTGTTTATGTGTAGTTTTAATCAGTTCCTCGAAATATATATAAATGGTGCTCTACTGTATTTATTTAGACTTTACCATATTTTACAGTAGATAACCTAAATGTATTGATACAAATTGAAATGAAACTTTTTTTTAGCATTGCTAAATATTGCTCCTGCTCAGTTCAAGCTGGTTCTGGACTCCATTATTTGGGCTTTCAAGCATACAATGAGAAATGTGGCTGATACTGGTATGTGAATGGTGTCTGAATTCTTTGAAGGATATGTTTTTCATTTTACTAATTTGGTTTTAATTTTCTGATTTTTCATCTGAATCTGTGTGAAGAAATTTTACATTCACACATAAAAATTATAGAAAATTCTTGAATAATGTTCATTATAAGCATGAGGATTTTTTTCAAAAAAAAAAGTAAATGGAATAAAAATTCAGATTTATAATGCAGTGAAGATTATATTTGAAAATTTTGAATGAACAAAAATAAGAAGTGTATGTTCTAATGAAACATTGCTATTAAGAAGAAAAAAATTAGTGCTATTTATGATATGAATATAATTTTCATTATGCAATAACAATATTTTATTTATATTATAATGATTATAAATAAGGTGATGCAAAGTCCATTAGATTTTAATTGGATTCTTTTCTTAAGTAGCATTAAAAAAAAAAACAAATTAAGATAATTTATTGTTGGAATCTTATTTTTAAAATCAATAGCTGAATTGACGCAACTATTCATATTTTGCTTTAATTTATTGTTGAGATGTGAAATTCTTTTATGCGCCAAATTTTATGAAATACATTTATGTAAATGTTGTTGAATATCTTTTCCAGGTCTTCAGATTTTGTATCAGTTGTTGCAAAATATTGCAAGTGATGAAGCCAGGTCACAAAGCTTTTATCAAACCTACTACACAGATATTCTACAGCATTTATTTTCTGTTGTGACAGATACTTCTCATACTGCAGGTATGTGCACATTAAATGTTTACTACACACAATCTGAATTTCTGTTTTAAGTGGGGGGAAAAAAATGTTTTTTTTTCTTTTTTTTTTTCTTTTTCTTTTTTTGAACAGAACATTTTTGTATTGAATTTTGAAAAGTAGAAAAATTTTCCACCTTTTTTTCTGTAAATATATACAAATTTTTAACTATTGCTTATCTGAAGTTATTTTGTGTAAAGTGCATTTAGAAAAATTCATCTGGAGCTATTTCCGTACAATGTAGGGAAAAGAATCTGAAACTACAATTGGGGCGGGGGAGGAATGCTGAGAAAGAATTGCTATTTAAAGAAAAATTTGAGAAACTAAGTTATTATTATTTTTTTTTCATTACGAATTTTGTTGCACTTAATAATTTACTAAGAAGCTGCAGAATAAAAAAAATATGAATTTCTTAAAAGCAATTATTCCTCCTAAATTTTTTTACTTCTCAAACTGCAGGATAGTGTATTCTAAATTTTCCCTATGCTTGAAATATTTTTTAAACAGCTTTGTTGATTACGTAGTCATTTTCTGTATAACACTTGGTAATGGTATTAAACTTTTGCTATGTCTCTAATAATAATAAAGAAGAATGTGTGTGTGTTGGTCCTCTACAGGGCAGACTGCTAGACCTAAAGCTACAAAATTTGGCACAAACATTCTTCGGAGGGCGGGAATGTGCACCTTGGAGCCGTTTAAAGTTTAGGATTTTAATTAATTAAAAATTGAGCAAAATTTGGCGTTTTTCCTTAATAACATCCGAAAATATTACAGCAACAAAACTATTTTTACACTATCTGAAAGTGCAAAACATTACCTTTTCAGTGATATCAATTAAGTTGCTGTACAATTTTTTTTCTTATTTTAAATAACCTTTTAAATATATTTTTTGGCATAATTTACAACAATACTTTTCATTGTTGAAAGCTAAGGTAATATCATAATACATTTTGCTTTCATATTTTATTTCATCAAAATTTTTGTGGAATCTGTAAACCAAGCTCTCTGAGATATTAGGTATGTGAAGAAATATATCCAGTTAGCTGAATGATTATGGATCAGGGCTGTCGATTTTTTTTGATTTTTTTAAAAAAAATCGATTTATTTGATTTAAATCGGATTTTTTTTATTTAAATGAAGATTTTTTTTATTTTAATGATTTTTTTAAAACTACATATATATATTTAACAATTGTATATTAGACAATGAGCCCTACAGTCATAGAATTATATATATATATAACATACCAGTCATTAAACTGTACTTTCTTTAAAAAAACAAATTTAAAAAATTTAATTCAAAAATGTAACAATTATTTTAAAAATATTTGTGAACTAAAATATAAAAATAATAAATTTTTGAAATATAAGATAATTTTATTAAGGAAAAATATAATAAGAATTGTCATTTCTTGACTATAGATATATTATTGTGTGTTAGAATATTGGAGAATTTTACACTCAGCTGTTCATTTGTTTCATTACAAACACAAGTTTTGAAGCTTCCTCTAATCCTAATCTGTTTCACCCAAAACATTAAATAAAAAATTTTCTAGATAAAATTTTTAAATTCAGGCTTCGAGGTGCATTGAGTCACCATCAGGACTACCTGTGTGCCAAATTTCATGACCGTAAATGTGATATATTCGTCTGGACATTGCGCACACGCTCACAAACATTGCCTTTTATAAGTATAGATCATAGTTTAAATTGCACTATGTAGATGTTTGTATTTCTTTTGGAACATTTATATGCATTACTTAATTATCTTACATTTGAACATTATTGCAATATAAAAACTTTGTTGTCCCCAACACTATTTAGTTTTCTCCGGTATTAAAATGAAACTCGCTGCATTTTACTATGTTCTTTCTTTGCGAACATGATCCTTTCACAATATTTATTTATTTTATAAAAAAAGGAGCATCTCATACTTTGCATTTTATTGTGTTGCTCATTAGAGATTTATTTAACCCTTTGCGGCGAAGTGTGCCAGTTAATGGCACACCTATTTTCACTCGCTTCTCAACCGTTAAATTCAACTATAAATGGAAAATGATAGGTTTAGGATAGGGCTAATAGTACTCCTTTTAGAATGTATATAGCAGTCTTATGAAATGTTGTTTTAGAATAGGAATTAAAGTTTGGGAAAATTCCTTGACTAGGAGATAAGAAATTTTTCAGTTCTGGATGTTTAACAATTTTAGCAAAGTAACTCGAAAAATTTTGCTCCACTATTCTTGAAGTTTTAATTTATAATTTTCTGTAAGATTCAACAATAATTTTTGAGTGTATCAAGGTGGCTGTATCTAAGGGCTTCTCATGGGGAGGTAACCCAAAAGGGGGACGACCCCCTCGGAATGAAGTAAGTTTTTTAAAAAACTTTTTTTGTAGATTCTATGTCTAGACAATAAACTAAACCCATTCATGTTGTTTTCTCATCATATTTTCAAAAAATTATTGCCTTGCGCCGCAAAGACTTTATTGTCTAGACAATAAACTAAACCCATTCATGTTGTTTTCTCATCATATTTTCAAAAAATTATTGCCTTGCGCCGCAAAGGGTTAAAATCTAATTTGCTTGTGTTCTCAAAAATAAAGATATGGAAAGTACTCTAGTTACATCAAGTCAATAAATTTTTTTTATGTTCTATATATTTTTCTTTAAATTTAAAAATACTTTAAAATCACTATTTAAAGATACATGAACAATTTTATTTCATTAAAGCAGATTAACTTGATATTTAAAATAAAGTGATTTAAATCAGTGATTTTTTTAAAAAAAAAATCAGTTGATTTAAATCACGATTTAAATCAGTATTTTAATCAACTGATTTAAATCACCGCAACCCTGATTACAATTAATTCATTTTTGAAATAATTGAAAATTACAATCTACACAATAAAGCAAGACAAAATCTCTGCTTTTTTAAGAATAGAATTGCGATGCATTTTTATATACACTAGTTTCTTTTTCCCGATGCAACAACGAAATCGTCTTTAGTCATGCCATTTTCAAATCAAATGTATCTTGAAAGCACATCAGAACATTTTTGATGATTCGACCAAAAAAATTCCTCATCATTTTCAAATCAAATGTATCTTGAAAGCACATCAGAACATTTTTAATGATTCTATAGACCAAAAAAATTATCTTTGAGTTCAAAAGTAAGAATCGCAACGTGTGTTCGTATCGATTCGATACCAAACGGTAGTCAATATTAATGTTTGCCAAAGCATCACACACATATCTTTGTCCAAGATATTTACATCAACAGAGGAACAAATCAATTTACGTTCCTTTACGCTTTCTCACCAAGAATAGAGTCCACAGAGTCACTAAAGTGATTATACGAATATCACCAGTAAGAGTCATGGATGTATTATGCTTGCTGTTGCTGTCTTCCATCTCTTCAGCCAATTCTTCTGCCTCG